>JAVQKC010031327.1:0-52487 GCA_036025475.1 Philypnodon macrostomus | reverse complement strand
GCAACAGTTGAAAAAGATCCAGCAAAGACTTTTTGAGTTATTGCGTTCACAGTTTTGGCCCGTTATTAATTAATTACTTAATTAATATTCACCGAAGAAGTACCCAAATCGATACAGTTTGGCGTCTTTATAGTATGCACCTGTGTGCAAATGTTGAAACTGATCCGGCAATTCGTTTTTGAGTTATCGTGTTCCCAGCTAGGATCTGCGGACGCGGACGAACACCGACGTGATTCCATAATATCGGCGACACGCCGTTTTCGCCGATATAAATATACTGTAGCCACTGTCAATATGCACAAGCTAGTAGGGCTGACAGCCTTTTAGTTGCTTACTTGATGAATCGGTCAGAGGTCTTAATAGACTAAGTTTTATTTCATTAGTTGCATTCACTCTGCATCAATAAATCTGGTCTAAGGTGATACAATCATGATTCCCAAATCAATTCTACGTCCCTCGTTTGTGTCACACTTGGACAAGCCCCTTCCTTTCACAATACTGCCTTAGTCGATTAATTGTTCTGCTGGGTGCGTGTTTGGTTATTTATTTCCTTGGTTCGTGTAGACAGCCCTTCACACCAGTAGTAAACCTGTAGTAAACATCGCAGTCAAAAAGTAGCCCGGTCAGTTCTTTAACTCTTTTCCTGTTCTATATAAATATGTTAGTCTGGTCCCTCGTTGATTGCATTAAATTTCAAGGGTGGGGTTTACCAATCAAAAACACTAGACACCACGCTCAAACCACACTACACAATTATTGTTAACAACAAGGATGTCACATTAGCAAAGTTTGTATATGACACAAAAGCAACAAAAAACTGGCTAAATGGCTGAGACATGATTTGCTATGTGCAAGGGACCAGACCCCACATTCGAAACATAAAAGTAGGAAGCTAGTATAGATCCTTTAGAATGTTTGTCATATGGAAAGTTCAAAATTCCAGAATGGAGGCGACTGGAGCAAAAGTGAGTAAACTTCACAGAAAGTAGTGTTTGTGGTGAGGGATAGAATAATTCTGAACATACAATGAAAAACTATTGTGGTCTTCAACATTTCTGTAAGGACTTGTCCAGTAAAACTTAATAAAGTCTAACTGTTACTACATTAAATAAACATAAAATGTGAGGTACATTCACTAATGTTTCCTAACCAGGCTCTGACATCACCTACATGTAGAGAGTGGTTGTCAAAACCATCTTCATTTGTAATATTTTGTGGCTAATGCTAATCTCTCCATTGAAAATGTGTTATGTTCTTGCCTCCATTCCGGAATATAGAACTTTCTGTTTACAGACTTGAAAGGGTCTATATCAGGCTAGTCAAAAAGTGCATAAGGCCTACTACTCCCAGTAAAAATGTTACTTCCTTTTCATCAATAAGATTTATAAAACTACCTTTTACCCACAAACCATTTAGACCTCATGACTTCCTGTCCTTGTCACATCAATAGCCACATACAGGGACTTACCCAGTGACCGGAGGAGGGCAGTGGCATCAACGCCTTGTATTAACAGCTCTTTATAAACAACTGTGCAGCTCTCTGAACATATGGAGTCTCTCAGCAGACGTCATGCGTCACGAGCGCGGGGGTAGGACTGTGGTATGTTAACGATCAAGGGCTGTTTCCTCTTTCTCAGGTTCCTATTGAGCTCACACAGGTTTTCAATCAAAACACAAATGCACTACAGCAGAATAAGACTAGAGACTAGTGTTTTGAGAAACAATGGTGTCACTAAAATAACATGAAAACACTTTCTAACATGTAAACTTTGTAAAGAGAACTAGTGTTTGTGTGAGATGCGCTTGTTGTGAAATAGAAACTGAACTCATACGGTGGATAACCTGTATTTGGGATTCAGTTCTCATGTGAAACCAACTTAGAAACTAGGCCTGTGCTGTCGTCCCCGACAGCAAGGTGTATATCGGCGAAACGGCCCCATACGTCTGCCCCATACGTCTGCTACAACAGTCACCAACAGGCACCTTAATCAGACATTGTGTGATTTCTAAGACTTTTTGAGTTATTGCGTTCACAGTTTTGGGCCTTAATTAATTAATTACTTAATTAATATTAATCGAAGAAGTACCCAAATCGATACAGTTCGGCATCTTTATGGTATGTACCTGTGTGCAAATGTGGAAACTGATCCGGCAATTTGTTTTTGAGTTATCGCGTTTACAGCTAGGATCTGCGGACGCAGACGCGCACCGACGTGATTCCATAATATCGTCGTTTCGCCGATATAATTAGGACAATGTGGATACTCTATCAGGGCTAAACCGGGTATAAATACATCAATCTAAACTTCACCTAAACCAGCTGTGCCATAAAACAAGACTCAGAAGCAGTAGACCTTAGGCAACACATCAAATTCAAATCTGTGTCTAAAGTGGAACAAAACTACCACTTGAACTGCTAAAGCCTTCCCAGATTGAGAACCACTGATCTGGATAGAGTATGGCCAACTTCCTAACAAGAAATCCACTTTGGTAGAACTCAGAGCAGTGCAAAGCCTTATAGGTGTGTGAGTGTGGCTGTAGACTGATTGGAGAGACAGCAGGAGGCATAACTCAGGACTGGACTGTGCCTCTAGTGTCGCTGCTTCAAGTTAAACTCAGCGGGAGATCCTAGGACACATTCTTTAACCACTGGGCCCTATTTCCACACTTACAGCTTTACCTCAACCTCTTCATCCCATGCCTCTGCCCTGTTTTTAGGAGTAACATGCCCAACAAATCAAGCTAGGAACAAAATATCAATGCTTTTTTTCACTAAAAGACTTTCTAGGATTTTATTGGATGTACAACACTGGTACGGTGCTACTGAAGTGGAGATGTCTGACTCATCAGGTGGAAATAAGTTAATAAACTAACCTTTGTGTGTAGTAGTAATAATAATAATAATAATAATAATAATAATAATAATAATAATAATAATAATAATAATAATGCATTAGTTTTATATAGCGCTTTTCTCAACACGCTTTACATTACATTATTCATTCACTCCACAGTCACACCCGGTGGTGGTAAGCTACTTGTGTAGCCACAGCTGCCCTGGTGGCACACTGACAAAAGCGTGGCTGCCAGTTTGCTCTGACCACCACCAAACACCAATCACACAACCACATTCATTCATAGGCAATGTGGGTTAAGTGTCTTGCCCAGGGACACAACGACAGTGTGCGCTCGGATAGGGACTCAAACCACCAACCCTCTGGTTAATTCATATTAATCAAAGAAGTACCCAAATAGATACAGTTCTGCGTCTTTATAGTATGTACCTGTGTGCAACAGTTGAAACTGATCCGGCAATTTGTTTTTGAGTTTTCGCGTTCACAGCTAGGATCTGCGGACGAACACCGACGTGAGTCCATAATATCATTGTTTCGCCGATATAATTAACAATATAATCTTTGCCCTGGATAAAAAATATTGGTAACACTTTATTTGACACAGCCCTTAACTACATTGTATCTACCTCATTAAGTACAATGTAATACACTGTGTTACTGTAATAACATGTACCTAACACTGTACCTAACCCTAACCTGTAGTTACATGTTTTTACAGTTTACTACACAGTGTATTACATTGTCCTTAATGAGGTAGATACAATGTAATTAGGGGCTGTGTAAAATTGTGACCAAATTATTTTTACATTACAGATTTACCTCAACCTCTCCATGTTTTTCATGTCATATACCGGGGGCCGGCCTTGACACTTGGAGAGCTGGACAATGGACAGAGGAGATAAGTGTGGTTGTGTGGCTGTGTCAACACTTGCTGAAACATGGTGGCTGTCAGTGGGGATCGTGAGGGTCTAAGATGTGTGTGTGTGGATGTATGTGTGTGTGTGTGTGTGTGTGTGTGTGTGTGGTGACAATGTCTCGATGTGGCAGGACATGACATGCACGCTACTGTAGAGCTCTTGTCAGGCATAGCTTCATGCTTGGCTTATAACATGTCCATTACGGCCGTGTTAAAAAAGTGCATATACTTTATCAACAAGGCTCCTTTCAAAACAATGTAATCACTTTCGAGCAGGCTGTGGAGTGTTACTAGTCAAATGCGTGTCACTGGATGTCTGATATGGAGGCTAGGCTTGTGGGGAAAGGCTAACCTCAGAAAATGCTCTCCAGAAATACATTATCTACAAACACACTTTTTACAGTGGTGAGCTTATACATTATCAGTAACTGAGGGGGAAATCATTTCTATACATACACTCTGTGCCACTTCGTTAGGTAGACCACCGGTTCTACTCCTTTTAATGGCAAACATCTAATAAGCCATTCACGTGACAGCAAATCAGTGCATTAAGGCTGACTAATATAAAGACAAACCAGTAGAAGTCCAAATCTATCATCAAAAAGATAATGCATAATGATAATGATTATAAAGTGGATGGTTATTTGTCACAGATGAGCTGGTCTGAGTATTAATCTACTGGGGTTTCCATGAACAGCCATCTCTAAGGTTTACAGAGAATGGTTTAAAAAGGGAGTACAGAGAGTGGCAGGTTTAGGGGCGACTGGATTGAAATGACCAAGAACTGAAACTGTCACTAATAATAATAATAATAATAATAATAATAATAATAATAATAATAATAATAATAATAATAATAATAATAATAATAATGCATCATTTTTATACAGCGCTTTTCAAGACACTCAAAGCTGCTTTAAAATTGCATTATTCAATCACTCCACATTCACACTGGTGGTGGTGGTAAGCTACTTGTGTTGTCACAGACTGACAGAAGTGTGGCTGGAATTCTGCACATGGCTCTGACCACCACCAAACACCATTAACACCATCACATTCATTCATAGACAATGTGGATGCCCAGGGACTCAACGGCAGTATGTGCTGGGTTTGGTTGCGGGGCTGCGCCACTGCCATCCCAGACTTTTGACTAGTTCTTTTTGAAGCAGCAGATCAGACCCAAGTGTCTACCTAATAAAGTGGCCAGTGAATATTTACTCAGGTAATTTACTTAGGTACAGTCTGTTCTTTCTAGTGAATTATATATTTTTCATCTCTAAATACGTTTGGTAGGTTGGATGACAGTGTAGCAGCTGATATTAGAAGCCTTCTTTTATGTGCAGTGTATATAAGGTAAATCGAACATGATGAAGCAGCCGTAAAAAGGAGTATATGCCATACTATGAATCTTGACATCTTCTCAGAATTTAATGGAAGCGCTGACCTCTGCGTGAAGGTGACTATAGTGCCCTGCCTGTGTACTGTATATTATTAGGTCTACAGGTATATGGTTTTTTTCAGTGCAGCAGACTCCTGTGCATGTATATTAGAGAAAACAGTGAAAAGAAAAATAATTTCATAGAATGGGAAGCGGAAGTGAAATATAAAGGCTTCAAAGCTATTAAGCAAAGCCCTGTACAACATGCCTGGATTTCAAGCAGAAGAGAAAGCTATATAGGTGCTGTCATGTTGAAGGCTCAAAGACAGCAGAAGAAGAAAGACTCATCTGACTTATCCAGATAAATATAATTCAGAATATACTGTATCTTAATATATATATTGTTTTGACTAGTATAGATTTACTGTATGTTCTTATTAGGCCTAAATTATTTCTTGTTTCAATGTAAGTTTCAAGAGTAATTTTCTTATTCCACTGGCTTTTAGTTTGAAATATCTTATAAATAAATGAGCTTTAATAAGTAAATAAATCATAACTATTCTAAATCAAGATTCAGATCAAGACATTATTCATCATTAATCCTTCATGAGTTATTTTTGTAATTTCTCTAAAACTTCCAAAAGTGGCACAAAATGTCAATGCGGAAGTTTGAAGTATAAACAACTCAAATCAAGACTACTCTGAATTCAAGTCATTTTAACTAATCTAGATATTCCTTTTTTGCAGTGTTTTGTGTAAACCCATCTACAATAACTGTTGAGGCTAGAATACTAATAATCATATTACAGAAACGCACACAGGGCAACCCCTTATACATACTGTAAGGAAGCAACCAGAATGCCTTAGTGAACTAATTCAAAGCATATCTTCACTCTTGTTCTTTTCTCCCGAGGTTTCAAAAGCAGCATGTTTTTGCATGTTTTTGCCTCGCCAATTATTTTATGCCACTCAAGAGTAAAGGACAAAGGGGGGAAGATGACAGTAACATACTGGCTCCAGCACCAGCCTTTGAAATGACTCAAATGATGCCCTAGTGGATCAGCCATTAGCACCAATGCTTATCTAGGAAAGAAGCAGAACAGCAGAAGCATCCTAAATATCTTCACATAAATGGACATGAAGGGCCACTCTCATCTGTGCCACATCACAAAGAATCTGGGAGTGGCTGGAGCGAAGAGTGAAAGAACTGCCCCACGGACGACTTACACTGTAAAATTGAACTAGTAAAAGTAAAATCCAGAAAGCATCCCTTAGTTTATCCTTAAATGAATCAATTTTAAATAATATACTTTACATTTCTTGGAAGGAGTGACAAGTGAATGAATGTGAGAGTGAATGGTTGTCTGTGTGTGTGTGTGCGTGTGTGTCAGCCCTGCAACTAACAAGGTCATAGTCCGTGATGTAACTTGCCTAAAGCCAACACTTCTAGGATATACTGTAGGCTCCAGTCTTGCAACCACTAACACAACTAAGCAGAATTTAATAATGTTACTATACACAATAAAGAGGTTCTCGAAACGTCAAGGCAACAGCACAGTTTTTGTCACGCTTTAAAGAATCATCAAAAGTACCTGTGCAACTTTAGAGATGAGGTCATTTGGTATTTTTAATCACCAGTAAGGCTGACCTGTCAAATCTTACAATGTTCTCCATTTTGAATTCTCTGTAAGCTTTAAGTGAGGCTCTAAACAGCTCTGTGGAATAGAATTAGAGGTACTACATTGGCAGGTGGGACACAGCTATGCTCTGTGGCGCAGCAGTGATGGAGCGCCTCTCTGGGGAGGGATATGCATGTGTGGGAATGTATTTGTATGGTCTGAGTTTGGTTGAAAGTATTGTTTATGTGTACAAATGAGCATGTGTCTGCCTGCTCCACTGACTTGACGGATGTAGGTGTACACTGCACATGCATTTTAAGGTAAATGCTTCTTGTATTATGGCCACAATCTCACAAATACACATATTTTACACCAGGAGTGGGCTACCCGACACTCCGATGTGAAGTGTGGCTGGCTCGGGTTTACCTGCAAACTGGGCACAACGCCTCAGCAGCACTGCCATGTTTCAACTACAGGATTTAGCTCTTTACAGCCCCGATATTGCACATGATATGGAAAATGTACTTGAGCCTTTAAATCCACGTTTTAAATAGTTAATTCTCTTGGTTATAAAAACAACTCCATGCGGGCTATGATCTGAATAAGAATGCGGGTGCCAGTGGGTGACTTTAGACAAGACAGCTATAGCAAAACGAGTCAAGAAGAAACAAAATTGTCAAAAAAAATATAAAATAAAAAATCTAACCTTTGGTTGAGCATATTTTGTTATTCCCAAAACATACCTAAGTTATTCTGTACTGCTGCCAGTGTTGACATTCTGTTGTCCCTTGTCTGAATGAGAATGTCAGAGCTTGGTGAAGGGGTTTATAAAAGCAGAAAGATGTGATGCTGGGGGTAGTGAGAAAATTCGACCAGGACAGACAGACTGCAGCAGAGACAGGCTGGTGATGCTGGGCTGAACAGACTGAGAGACAGAAGGGGTCAGAGCTGCTCTCTGCTGAATAAGAATATGTCTCTGAGAGCCTTGTGGATAAACACTGTGAAGACACAGAGTCCTGCCTGTGTCCTGGCCTTTAATTTGAATACTAATGTTTGATTTTCATCAGTAATGCATGCAGTGCATTTATTGTAGACAAGGAGACAGCCATTACCCACAATAATAGTGTAGCCACTTATGAGAGCGGGATAATGTGAGACAGCATACAAGGACTTTGTGGTTTGTGCAGCATAGAACAATCCTTTAGAGGAGACCCGCTCAGATAGAAAATCTTTTGTGTGAATTAGGACAGGATGGAGGGGGCTAACTGAGCGATGGTTTTGACGTGTTATGTGTATTATGGATTAATTTGTCCTGTTTTGACAATTCAAAAAAGACATTCATCAAAACAATGAAAATGTTTTGGATCATGTTTTGGAGTTGATAGCCAACTCTGTCACACATGCATTGGTTCCAGCACTGAGATTGTGTGTGGACTGTATTGTGTTTGTACGGTGATGCTCTGTAAATAGCATTAGTTTCGCTCTGTAAAGAAAAGACTTGTCACATTTTCAGTAAGACTTGTCTCAGGCAGCAGCTTGTATAGACCAAGCCACTGTCTACACATCCAAAGGCTTGCCAGACAAAGGGATCGGCACTTGTCAGCAATTTTGAACGGACTTAAGGCTACATCTACTGACGCATGTGGGCTCGCTTGAAGGATCGCGAGCGTGCACACTGGAGCTGCACAGTGAAGGCAATTTGGCTTGAATTTCAACAGCTCGCCCTGGGCTTGAATGAGGAAACACCTGTGTGTCAGAGTGGAGCCATGGCAACGCTTCCTGTTCTGTGATCAAGGGCAGCATGAGGCTTTTTCTTTACAGAGAGGAGCCCACCGGCAAACAGGAAGGAGCTGCAGGATAGTCCCTATACAACATCTGGGAGCAGCACAGGACTCAAAACACTAGATTTGATCAACTGTACAAACAAATATGCCATACTGTGTGATACTGATTACTGTCTAATAGATTGTCTTCATGTTCTACGATTTCAGGATGTCAAAGAAGGGTCCAGTAATATTGAAGGTTAGACACTAAATACTATTGAACCTGTTCTGTATTAACACTCTGCATGTTTTAATAAAATTATACCCTTGACCCAGAGGAATGTAGTTAATTCACACTGTCAGAAAGGAAAAATTGGAACAGTTTTTGTTTCATGTCAATAGGCCTAGTAATCACAGCATTATTAAACATATTTGCATAAATCTGCATTTTGGCACTTTCTATGAAGAAATGTTGCGCCATAAAAACTAGGCCTTTTAAAAATGATGTTACATCATGTCAACACCACCAAGGCCCAAATGGTTTAGCGCTAACTCCATTTCAATCTCTCTCACTTGAAAGCACAAGTAAATGTGAAAGTACAATCTTTAAAGGCAAACATTAGGCTTGCATCACTCACCCCTCACAGACACAGGGGCGGGTACAGACAAGGACAGGGCTGTATCAGCCTCTTGATTTTTGAGAGACTTAAGCCGTTTCTGTTGCAGCACAAGAATCATCTCTCGCTCTAATCTCAGGCAAAGATCCACCCTGAGCCAGGAATATCCCAAGATAAATATGGAAAGTGAACAATGCGATTGCTGAGCAGCTACTTCCCATTTTCTACACCTCTCGCCTCTAATCCTCTCCAGCAGCACTCGTGAACCTCTGCTCTTCGTCTGAATCTGTTGCAGACCTGGAAAACGGGCTGATATTACACCGTTACTCTCATTATGGCTTGATTATGGCTGCACACTATTAGAATAACATGCAGTATATCACATTAAGGATATGACTGGTATAATATATGCTTGTGTCTACTTCATTAAATGCACTTTTAAGCATAAATAGAAGAAGAATTTAGAATTTAACTAGTGAGATTTGGGCATAAATCAAAACAAAATGGCTTAACCAGGAAGAAACCAAGACTAAATCAGGATTGACAAGGGTGGACCACTGAATTGAAACTCAATAAGACCTCTTGGCCACAGATTATTATTTTTTGGCTTGAACTTAATATTTTGAATCAAAATGCCTGAAAAGAATTATTGCATTACATTTAGTTCTTGCAAAATAGACAAAATTACAATAAAGATATTGAAGAGTTGCAGCCCTATTAGTCCCTACCACTGGCCACACCTTGAGAAAGCGATTCTGCCACCAGCGCTGTCCTGCTAATATCACTTGTTCTTGTCAGTGCATGGTATAATGAAATGGCTTAATCTCTCCAGACAGCTACAAGATTTAATCTAACTCCAAAGTCAATCAGCTAAGGACTCAATGGGTAAATTTAGACACATCTGTAACACACACTTGACACTTCTCAGGAGATCAAATATGCCAGTTTGTTTGATGTGGGATTTGCATTTTGAAATTGAAAATAATAATAATAATAATAATAATAATAATAATAATAATAATAATAATAATAATAATAATAATATTAATAATAATAATAAATTGAACCAAAAACAGAAATGAGAGAAAAAAAGTGAGAGAAAAAAATCATGCATTATCTTTGTTCACCATGGAAAATACCTTCGTCTTCATCACCGTCGTTATCCGATAAATCCTCATTTTGTTTTTTGGAATGGGACCCTGTTATTGGAGCAAGGAGAGACATAGAGAAGCACAGGGAAATTCAAAATAGCAACATAAAAATCAATGCACAAATATGATTATAGACAAAGGAGACATCCAAAAACACATACATACGCATTTGAATTGATAAGGGCTGTGCAATATGGTGATAAAAGATCGTATTGTGATATGAAGTTATGACAATCTCGGAAGATTGTTAAAATGTGATACAGTGCATTCGTGTATGCTCTACTCTTCACTGTGCTGTAACAATGCCAGTGTTCATATGAATAAAAAATATAAATAAATAGTATTAGTATTAAGTAATATGATGACTAGATTTGGTGTAGATTTGTAGCATAAAAGATTTTATGTGTCAAAGCAAAATTGTGATCTTGGCTTAGTAAAATTGTGTTTTACCATATCGCCCACCCCTATACCTTAACACATCCAGATAAACAGCAGTCAACATACAGTAGTTCAAGTTAAACCATTCAGAGTCATAGACTGGGTTAAATCTTTAACACAAATTCTGGTGATGTTGTGTTTTTTCCTTATCTTTGATTTTGATATTGTGAATTAACAATTATGAAAGTTGCATCAAATTCCTAGTACAAACCAACACTAAACTGCCACATCCTCGGGGTAACAACCATCATCTGAATAATTCACCAGATTGCATCATGTAGTATCATGTATATTCAGTCATGTGTGCAGGGACTTTAGCCTGTCTCTTTGCCCTCAACAACAGGTAAAGAACTGTTGTCGTTGTGATTCATATTAGTGTGAACATCTCGCCCCTCTAGGCTCTCTGAACACTGTGGATAAATATAGCATAGCAGATTCTATTGTGCCCTACAACCGCAGAGGGAAAGTGCATAGAGGAGGTCACTAGTACACTACAAAGTCACTAATAGATCTTACCCCTTAAACAACACAATGCAACTTTTGCATATCTCTCTATCACAATCTAGAGGATATTGAGTATTGTTTTAATTTCAACATGGCTGCCAGACATCACATGAGTAAAAATTGCATGTATGGACTAAAAATGTATGTAATGTGATTTCAGTGGAGTCAGATTTCGATATTGCATCCCACTCCTGCAGTAATGGCTATATTTGTTTATCAAGAACTGAATAAGGCTGTGATTTTGTTCCTTTAAGACTTAATTTTGATTCATTTTTAATAGTGGCATTGATTACCACTTAGAGTGAGAAACATTGTGTTCTGATTTTCAAAAAAAAATTAGAGATGGGTTCAGGTTGGTGTGGATCACTGTCATTGTGTGATAGAACAACATTTTGAACAGGATTGTTTACCATTTCACAAGGAGCAACTGTGGATGTCTTTACTCTCAGCATGGAGGTTTGTTTGTTGGATCCTCTCAATTACTGGAGTCCGCATGTCATTCACTGTGTTCTCTCTCCAGCTTCCCACTGTTCAATTTAAATTCTATGTCTCTGTGTCACCCCTGTTAACTAACTGTCCAGGGTATACCTCACCTAATACCCATAGTTGCTGGAAAAGGCTCCAGGCACCCCTAACAAAATATGTCAGAAATCAGGTGAATAAATGAATCTGTTTTATCTTAGGGAGCCTGAATGTTAGATAGCCCGCTGTTAACATGACATTTAGGAATTTCAGCAAAATATAAGCTCAAATAATCTTCTACCTCGACCACCAAAGTTACCCACTGCCTTTTTATAGCTTATTAGCACATGCGGTTTCCCCGAGCTTGCAGTCCCGTTTACTAGGTAACAGTTATTGAGTGATAGTGCTTCAGACAGCCATAGATTGGTTGGCAGGTGTGGACAGGGAAGCTCTGTCACATTGAATCGAGCTGTCTGTGAGCTGGTGTGTGTCAAACGTTGGATCCATAATGGGAGCTTGACATCCGCAGTGAGTGACTCAGCAACAGTGCCTATATTTGACCTTGAGGCTTTGAAAGTGAGTCCTAGTCAAAATGAATACCACAATGAGAGACTACTGCAAAGAGCCAGCATTTGCATACAGCTTCAAAAGAGGCAGCTATAGGTGAACAGGCTATTTTAATTTCCAGGGAAAAAGGAAGAAAGAAACCTGTTGCATTGTATTAAATAGACTTGAGTCTTAAAAAAACATTGTTATCATTGTGTATCTGAGTAAACTTTAGATTTTACTCAAGTTATATTTTGATACTTCAATCATATTACTATATTACTCACCCTGGACAATGGCCAATTAGGCAAACAGCTTACACAGAGACATATTGACAGATAACACTCCCTCACAGTGTAGTTATTCTTTGTATAGTGGCACTTGAAGAAGCTGAAGATAACCCACTGTTACTTGGTGAGGACATGCAGACTCCACTCCATTCAGAGGATGAATCCCACAAACTACTTGCTTGCTTTTTAAGGGTGTATACTTAGGTATAAGGTATTGAAAAAGTCTTACATGAGTACTCTATTTGACAGATTGCTTCAAATGTGCTAGCCTTGTCTTTGGTGTGTGGGAAAAATATTTTTCTCTCCATTAGATTAGCTTTGTTTTTCTATTTAAGTCCAGGTCCTTATAATGTAAATTATGAAAGATTAAATTTGGATTTACAGGTGTATTTGATGAGTAGAGGGCAGCTCAGCAGCTCTTTGCCATTGTAGGGAAGTGACCGTTATTGCGGGCGTTCCCATTTTTCCGACTGTATCTTTTACATCTGGTTGCTATAGTGAAATTGAACACTTTAGATACAAAAGCACAGTGTTCCCAAGAATACATGCACTTATATAGTAACCACAGATAGCTCTCAGACCCCAGTGACTCGGTCCACAACCACCTCAATGGAACGAAGAGAGGGGCTGAATGTTAGCAGCCGCTCCTCTGGCTGAGAAAAAGAGCTTCGTCTGACAATAGGTAGGCTTTTTTGAGTTAAATATCAGAAAGGTCAGACTGTGGAAGGGGACTTAGTGAAATGTGAAATGTTGCAGCCTTGACAATTTGGAGCACTTATATTCAGTCTCCGATCCTCAGGTGGCCATTTCTCTTCACTTTTTTTCTTCAGGGTGCACAAATCCTGACGCTCCACCTGTCTGTCCTATACTGCCTGCTCCTGTCCTGTTACGTCTATCACCATCGCTCAGTCTGACTCCCAGTGCGGTGGAGGTGAAGGAACAGCTTGGGAGGGACACATAAGAGAGAATGATGGAGAATGCAGCTAAAAGGTTAAGGAGGCTGAAATCCTGCGGTAAAGGACAGCCAATATTCACACTGTGCTTCAGCTGTTCCCCAAATAGGAATGAACGTCGGCTAATACAAACAGACGTGTTTAACAGAGGCATCAAATTGTTCACTATATAGATAAGTTATAGATTCCTGCACTTTTAATTGTTGTGTCAATGTTCTAGTTAACTTATCTGCCTCTTCAACCACCTACCACTTACCACCTTGTAAGCTTTTATACTGAGGCTGAATATCTTAATTGGCTGGTGTGCCTTTAAACTGTGTACTGCAGTCCTGCAACTGTGAGCGCAGCTGTTACATCTGACTCATTTGCATTAATGACAGAATAAAAACTGTCTGAAAAATAAAAGTTGTATAAGAATTTGCAAAACTTAAATGTATTTTATAGACTGTACTATAGAGATACCAGCAGTTTAAATAATTGGCTGTTTTATACTACTACTATGTGCATTTTAAACTGCTCAGAACCTCCCTCTAGATCAATTAACCCTTCAACAAGCTATAAAGCTAAGTGGTGAATTGTTCTAAATCAAACGTAAACACTTGCTTTGATGATTATTGCCGCTCACTCGAGATGCAGAGTCTCAAAAGGCTGGGTCCAGTTCTTGGCTTTTCAGACTGTGTGCCCCATTCCTTTGACTCTGGGCTGGACAAAGAACTGAACAGAGCCTGGGCTGACCATGGAAGCTGGACAGCACAACAGCAGGAGACCCTTTGAATGGAAACTTCCTGCTAATGCCATGTGGTGCATCTCAAATCATTTGGACCGACCCCACCTTAGTCGTGGCTACTGTGATCACTGTCCTAGATATATATTTGAATAAATAATCATAAAAGTTTAGAGTTTAACAAAGGAGGACAGCTCAAACCACACAAGGCAATGTTTGTTCTTGCCTTCTTGGAAAGTTTCTTTGCTCGCATGCTTGGAGTACAGATTTTCTCAGTTCTCTGGGTGCACCCCCTCCTCTCCCGCGGCATAGCTGAGTCGGCCAACCAACGGGATTACCATGGTGTGTTACTGTCTGCCATGGCCCAGACAAAGTCTAACCGGGATTTGGGCTTTTGCACAATTTTCACAGCTCTATAGAATATGGGGTCATCTGGTGGGAGGAAACAATGCTCAGTGTTGGTAGTGGGGTAGTTAATCTACAGGTTTGGCCCAGGATTGGAGAGTTCACTACTGGCACTGAGCTGTGTAACAGACTTCACCCTGCTGCCTGTGAGGGCTTCATATGAATGATACATGAGAGGTCTAAATCAAGCTAAATTGAACATCAGATTTCAACACTTTATCTCAAAGAGAGCAATAATGAGTTTTAAATTTGGAAGAAGTTGATGTTAGATTGTGTGTCAGAAGAAGAAGGGCTCTGAGGACAGGTTTTACAAGCCGGTTACGAGCAGTGAAAGAGAATGCTGTAAAATCCCTGCAGAAAATAATGTGAATATAATATAAACACATGGTACGAGTGTCCTCCATCATGGAAATCCTGCATCAACGAGCCTCTCATAACTTAACAGGTGTCTTTTAAAAATTGCCAATCAATTTAACAAGGTAAACCTCTTCTAAATGCCAAAGTTGAGCTAATCAAGATTTGTTCTCACTAAAATTGACCCTTGTTGAGCTAGTTTAGTGTCCCTGGAGTGGAAAGTGCTTAGCTATGGTCCCGCACATCATTACCTCTGTCTTCAGCCCATTCTCTCACTGTCAGAGAAACTTACTATAACACTACAAGAGATACAGTCAATGCTCCAAAGTCTTATAGGCTCGGCTGCATGCGCACTAGGGCCCACTTCAAAAACATCAGTGCTGATCGAGCACATGGTCCTTCTCCACATGACCTTTCACTGTGTAAACGGTCAGATGCCTCGCACTGATGGGTTTTAGCCTTGTGAGAAAGAACAACTGCTGGTTGGTCACCCCCTCCCCCCATGTGGGCAGTGAACAAATGTGTTCTATGTTATTCTTTTAATGCCAGCCTTATAGCTCTAGATATGTATGACTTGGATGTTATAAGACATCAATGTGGGGTTGAAGGGATATCCCACTGTTTCATGAATGCATGTACGCATCTACTGGTTTCCCTGACAGATGGATGCTTATATAAGATGGTCCTTCTTCTCTACAACACCATTAATCTGTAAAAAAAAAAAAAAACTAGTCTGTCATGCCTTACATCATATTTGCATTCTTCCTGTATAACACATCTGATCACAAACACATTCTTGAACGTCCACCCTCGAGTCTTGAATTACATGTGTGCTGTGAATCTAATGAGGTTTATAGGTGTTGTTTTCTACTCGTTTGATTGACATCACCAAGTGCTTTGTGAAAGGTAAGAGGGTCATTTACTTCTGATGTTACAACCGCATACTGTTGCCTGGCAACAATCACAGCGTTTAATCAAGAGTCAAACACACAGCTCTGGTGATGTTATGTTGTCGCTTCATCTACAGTCCATGAGAGTGAGCAGGTGTGGGACTGTGACTCTATGTCTATGACTCTGAATGGTAGATCACAATATGTGAAAAACAAAATATTCATTATACCCTAGAGTTTTTAAAGTTTTGTCAAAATATTAAAGGGGCCCTATTATGACAGCTTGACTGGTATGAGTTTTTTACCATGTTATAATTTCTGCATCAAGACAACACACAGACACTTGTATTTTGTTTAATTTACTCATGTTTGAGAAATTCTGTATGGTGATGCACTGACCTTCACTAGAGCTGAAAACGCTTTCTGTATTGAAAGGTGAAGATACCCCTACCATGCATTGTTGACACTGGCTGTAATAGTAAAATGTGAGGCCAGCAATAAGACTTTTAAGGGCCATGTACCCAATCTAAGCTTTGTCAGAAAAGAAAAAGCAGGAGCTCACTTTTCCCAAAAAATAATTTGGCATTCTTAAGTTATATTAGCTGCTAACCTAGAAGAAAATAAAATTCAAAAAGCTTGGATAAAAGCATAATATGGCCCCTTTAATAAAACGATAAACGATACACAGTTTTCTGATTTAGTTTGACTATTAAAAGAATTTGCAGGCAAAGTCTGCTTCAGAGGGTTCCTTTAACATTGCTTCTGATGGATACATTATGCTCCATTTGCACTGCTAATTCAACATAAGCCAAGATTAGCAGGAGCTGTATGATTGGAATAAAGTGCTTCCAGTGAGATTGAAAATTACAACCTTTTTGTTTAGAGCCACAGACACTGCACAAAAAGTACCTCTGTGCACCGCCATGTGTCACAAAACCAGCATGTGAAACCAAAGTAAACTCAATTCTCATTAACCAAACATGAAGAAGATAATTGAAAATCTGTAAGTGGAAGGGTGAATATTAAAGAGATTTTTCTATCTGCATTCCACCACTGGGATTAATTCAGTAACAGAAATGCCTGGAGGGTCAGTTCATCTCTCACTAAATTGGTTTAAAATGTGAGCGAACAGTAAAGCCAACATCTGCTTCAGCCTCAGCAGAAATCAGTGACAGAGCAGCTCAAACTGGAGCTTCATGTGTGCAATGAGATATGCTGAGGATCACACAGGGCTATGTAAAAACTATTGAGTGCCTGTAGGCAGGCTTCAGAAAATATCCCTCTCTTATTACCAAATGTAAGATTTTAGCATTTTCTGATGAGACTGGACTTTAGAAGAGTTTTAGGCTTTACCAAAATGATCTCTATATTTGAACAAGTTTGAATAATGAATATAACTGAAAGGTGTCATGTTTAGCAAATGCTTTCGATAAGTGCTGTCAGAGCAAACTAAAATGAGAGTAGTAAGTCAATGTGTAGTTTTTTAGTATCTGCTTCTGAGTGTTTAGGTTGCTCCAGTGTCTTTTAACAAATCTACTATAACAACATTTGGCCATATCCATTGTATACTATTTAGTATTTTTTATATTATTTCATAAAATGACCAAATGTTGCTATTTTACACCATGGGAATATGAGCATTTTTCTGTACAGTATATAATATCACACTTTGAAAACAGCCATGCAAATGTAAATAAATAAATCAATTTAAAAAACACACAAAATATAATAAGGGCTGCACAATATACAGTATATGGCAAAAAGGATCATTATCACAATATTAGTAAAAATCTAAAAAATCTAAAACCATATCCCAAAAATGCCACATAGACAGATTTATTAAAAAGTGCATTGTAGTTAAATATATATAATTAAAAGTAAGACTCGTCACAATTTCCTGTCCTATTTTGGCATTATTTTAGTCCTTTTTTAGCTCATTTTGAAGCTGACTAGTAAATAAAGAAACTATTTTGACGTAAATAAAATTGTAGAATAATATTGATAAGATATTTATGGCATTCAACATGGTTAACAAATATATGATGTTTTTCTATTGTGCAGCCCTAATCTTTAACATAACATTTTTCACAAAACTTCATCATTTATATGTACCTATTTGTTCTTGGCATGCACCCATCCACTCAACACATGCATCACCATATACTATGCATTCACTCATTTCTCACCCACACATTTCAAGGTTGATCTGACTCACAAGTCCCATGTTCCTCCCAATTAGCACTTTGATTTGGGAGTTGATACTGTAGCTGGTGACATTGGCGTCTTTGGAAGGATGCACTGATTCCTCTGAGCTTTCTTTCACCCAAATCCTCCGCTTTTTCTTTCCGTATTTGTAGGATTTTTTTTTTTTACATACCTCCTTTTCTACACATTTTCTTGTTGGGTTTCCTGGCACATTCCTTGGATATTCTTTTGACTGTAAAATGAATGGAAAACTACAAAATAACACCCAGCTCTGGAACAAGATATAGCAAGGTAACATGCAACAACCATTTTTTTGCCCTCCTCCCTTTACAACCCCAGTCATTTACAACAAGAAACGACAAGGGACCTGTTGAAGAAAGTAACTGGGGAGTTGCTGCAGAAATATTCCAAAATGGTGGAATGAATTTGCTGCACTCTGGGACATAGGAAGCCCATATTCACATGCACTTCTATTTAAGACCCAATACAGCCACACAGACCTCCGGCAAAATATAAAGACTTTGATACTTAACTTTTCTAATCTGATCACCCAAAGTGTTATTTGACATTGTCCATTTGGAGCACTTAACATTTTAAACCCATTTTCCTGTGTGGGTCTCCCTTTAAGTGGTGTAATAATGGGAACAGCTTAATCGTATCAACAGCAATAAATCTAGAAACTTTCCAGACATTTTTAGTTGCTGCAGACCAATCAATGTTAGCCTTTTGTGGAAAACCTTGCTTTGTTTCTGCAAGGACGAGAAAAGGAGAGTAAAGGGTCTTACATAGGTTAGGCTGATGCCACGGGCCTCCTCTGTACCAGAAAACATTTCACCAACCCTAGGTCATTCACTTATGAAGCAGGCTTCTGATAAACTAATGCTTAAACCCCCAGAACAGCCAAGACAGTGAGGATATAGGGAGGTGCACCGAGTATTTCCAATCCGTTTCTTTCATGATTAGAAGTCTTTTTTGTTTTCTGATTAAAACCAATGGGTCGTATAGTCATCAAAAGAGGAACCTCTAACAGTGACATGAAAGGGGAGAGTTGATGAAAAGACTAAATGAAAAGGTCCAGTCAAGATGGAGATGATGGACACAGACAAGGCATGCGGCCAGACGACAGGTCATGCTCTGCAAAAAATAGTGACTTTGGAGGAAAGGTAGAGGGACAGGAGGAAAAAAGAAGAAGAGTGTTTTGATTCCTGTTTACCCAATGCACTCACCATCTTCTGTCGGGACATAGATGTTTAGATAAAGACAATCCTCATGTTGGTCCTGTATGTAGGTGGTGACTATATCCAGGTTGAAGGTGAACCATATTGGCATCATAATCTCTGGCACAGCATTGTGAATGTTTTGTGGGCAAACAGGGGCAAAGTGGGTGGCATTCTTGATCCCTGACCAGGATGAAGGAGGCTCCGGGGGCAAGAAGCGTTTTTCTCCTACTGGTGGAGCAGCGTAGGGAACCCCTAAATACTGGTCGACTGGTCCCAGGATCTCACTAGGCAGGGGGACCCTCACCCCCCGCAGCTTCCCATACTGTGTATTCACAGTGGGGTGGTAGTTCTGTGATCTTATGACTGCAAAGCACCAACAAAAACTTAGTATCCACAAGGAGGTGTTGAAGTTGGTGCAAGTGAGAGCACCATGCCAGTTTTTGGTAGAAAAATGACTTCTCTTCAGAGAAAACCACATGGTCCCTGTAAACGACTGCAACTGCAGGTGACAAACATACAAGCTGGGCCGAACCAGCCCTGTTCCACACACAGGCCTCTGCGCCTTTGCTCAACCTTGCAATACAGTCACCTTTGGGACAGTCATCAGACGTGGTACTGCAGCCCGAAGCTTACAAGACCAGATAAAAAAGTCACAATTATGTAGTTCCTCTCCGGTGGGGTCCTTACTCACTGTCCTCTCTCACTTGCAGGTCTTCTATCCTGTGCTGTGAAGAAAAGAAAACAGGGAAATGAGTGACACATTACTGTAAGCCCACCATTTTAGTGTGTTCCTGTGAGGTAACATGACATGAGCTCTTGTGATAACATCAAATAATTGCAATCAAGAACATGTCCTGATTGTGATGCAGCAATTAACTGCTGTCAAATGGTGCCTAAAAGTGCTAATAAGACAACTAAAAGACTAAAACCTTCAGATGTTAATATGTGCTGTATATAGTTTCTCTGGAGCTGGAGGTGAATAAAACAGCAGAAAATAACCACTTAAATCGATGTAAGAGCTAAAGTTATAAAAATAGATTTGGAATACAGTTGAATGGCTTTCTGTGTCATGTAGCATAGTCCCTGACAGACCCCTTTGGTGTAGAGCTCATTTAGGTCCAATTGAAATTCCAGCCCCTTGTTGGCTCATCCAAGAGGTCACATTTTGGGATGACCTGAGGACGGGATAAAGCTAACAGCTACATTCTTCCAGCAATAGCTAATGCTAATCAAAAGTCCAGGGGCGAAACCACGGTGCCAACGACAACACCTCCCCACACTAGCCTGATCAATTTTCAATTTCTGAGGCTTAGAATACCCCTTAGCTGCATGAGTCTTCTGCAGCATTCACTCTAATAACAATAGGGCAGAAATACCAGCATTTAGAGCTGGATATTGCATTCGAAAATGACTGTGTAAATGATTTATAATGTATCAGCAGCCTTTGGAGACATACTAAGCAGAAAGAGAAAAGCAATCCTGACGTTCCTGGAGGTGCTGTTAGAGCCAGCCAGCTATTCCCATCTGCCGCAGCCATGGATCAGCAAGATCGCTATGAGTCACCTTTATTTGAATCCGTACACGGCAAAACACCCGCCTCATATCAACAAGCGTGTACATACATTTTTAAATGCAGAAAATGAACAGTGGCTTTTTTTAATTTATGGGTAAATGAAATTGCCGTGTGGTGGACAGTTGGGTCCGTGGCTGTGCATACTGAGTACAGGCTAAAGCATGAAAAGTCAAGCATATCCAATTGTGAGGAAGAATGTATCGAGATGACAAAGGCCAAAGACTGCTCCTATATTTGTTTTGCTCTAGACTGTGAGTGCACTCGTATACAAGCAAAATGATGTAGAGGTCTCCGGCCACTCAATTACTGTATATGATTTCTCCGGGGAAATTATGCCCCTTAAAAGTAATTATTGCAGGAACCAATTTAATTTTGTTTAAAATATGTTAGGTGGCATATGGCGGTGCACAAACTTTACCCAAGGTTCCACTCTAGGAAATATGCTTCTCATATTATACTACCAACTACATGTCGTTTGCTGTCCATTTAATTAAATATGATTGTTTTTTTATTTATTATCTCTGTGCTAGCCCTGTCCTACACCTGGCCAGGATTTACACCACCAAAGTCCCATAGTTGCTGCACTCACCAGCATCCTCTAATGTAGGAATGAGTGGCTCACCGGTGCCACAGTTTCAACCACTATGTCAGAATACAGACTGCTAAAGTGAAGCTGGTCCTTTCAATTTGAATTCATTATTTTCCCTGCGCTTTTATTCCAGTAAACACTATCACTAGCACGTATCACAGACATTCAATGTTGTGGTCAAAATGATAGAGGCCCAGATAGCTTTGTTCTTTACCAGATATTTAGGTTGTTACATATGATTTATTGGATGGCTGCCTTGTCCTCTAATGCTTAATGGCTCTATTAATGAAATATAACTAAAACTCATCACCACAACGGTTTCTTCTTCAAAAAGACCTTAAATGAAAATGTGTTATCTCTTTTGACTTGAGAAGGTAATGAACTCCCCAAATTGATCTCCACAGGCAGATAACAACATCTGAAGTTTCAAGATATGGCACCTTTACTGTTCCCAACATCAGATAAAAAACTTTTATTTTTATTTTAACCAACTCATTTTTTCTTCTCAGTTTTGGAAGTGCACACGCAGCACAGCAAGAAGAACTGTGATAACACTAATTCTTGTAGAGATAAAATACATCAGGTCAAACTTTTTAATCAAGACATGGCAAGGACATAGGACGGTGTGATGGAGTGTGTATCTTTAGAGGACACATCGGGGTCCAGCAGCCGCTTTGATGTCTCTACCTGCTGAAGCACTGCCAAGGGACCAAAACACACACGCCGACTTCTCCCTCATCATCTGAGAAATATTGATTTTTTTTTCCATCACTATGGCTTTGTGAACCGATAATAAATACAACTTAGAGGGGGTTGAAGCCAGGATAAGGACAGAGTTAGCGAGAGATGGTACTGACTGGTAAGGTTGTATGCCCGAGATGCAAGATGGCGTGCTAAAAGTTAAATTAACTATAAACATACCATATTTCCCGCACTATAGGGCGCACTGGATTATAAGGCGCACTGTCAATGAAAGATTTTCATATATAAGGCGCATTAAGCGAAACAAAACAGTCAGACAAGTCAGTCAAACTTTATTAAACGTGTTTACAATAACTCTCAACATTGTTCATTTGTAACACGTAAAAAAACACAGTCTGATACCGCTAAATCAAACTTTAGCGTATTCACAATGACACTTAAATTTATTCATTTATAACATGTAACATACAACACAATACAGTCACTTTTTCAGTTTATTCCTCGTCCACAAATCCCTCAAATTCTTCATCTTCAGTGTCCGAGTTGAACTATTGGGCAATTACGGCATCCAGCGTGCCCGGATCCCCCTCGTCATTATCCGAGTCTGTGTCGTTGCTGTTACCTGGCAGTTCAGTGATGATTCCTGCCTTCGTTACGGTGAAGCATAGTACCGGTATGTAGTGATGGGCAACGGCGCACGTCTCGATCTTTCTGAAACAAATTACTTCGGAGCACTGTTCCGGAGCTTGTCTCAGAGCAGCCTCTCACTTGACCGAAGTGTCGAAGTGTCGGCCCCTCCCCCTGCTGCTTCACTCTGCGTGTCAATCACTTCAGAGTATCGAAGCGTTTCATTGGCTCAGTGAATGTTCCGCTCTGTGATTGGTTCAGAGTGCTTTCAGAGTGTTCCATGGTTTGACAAGCGCTAAACAGCTGCTCCCGGAGCTTTGTAGTTTACCGAAGTCGTACCAAAACATTTTGATGGAGCGCCTTGAGCGCCGTGTGACACAAAATCGCTTGGAGGTCAGTAAGCACAAACCAGAATTAATCCATATATAAGGCGCTCCAGATTATAAGGTGCACTGTTGGTTTTTGAGAAAATTAAAGGCTTTTAAGTGCGCCTTATAGTGTGCGGAAAATACGGTACTCATCATTTTTGATTTTCTGTGTGGTCTACGACCAAAAATAATAAAACCTCCTCTTTTTATAAACTGTAAGTGTGGTTGTCCATTGAGTGATGCTTTTTTTTCTGTGTACGACATATGTGAGGATGGAGACAGGAGGCGACACCACATTGTGCCTGGGGCAGTGTCACATCTTCTGAGATGTCCAGGGTGGAAGTTCATGAGGACTATGCTTTAATAAGGCAGCATCAGCTTTGGGACATAAAAGATCTCAAATCAACCACACATTACCAAGGGATTTACAGCTTATCCCTAAGGAAAGCTGTCCAGATCAAATAGAATATGATTATGTGAGGATAATGATAATAATGTGTTGGCTTGTTTTTTGTTCCATAAAAATGCAACGTGCAAAATCAGCAAAACCGTCTTCTCTACAAGGTCAATCTTACAAAGACTGGTCCTTCTTTTTAGTCCTAATCTTCTCTACTCCTATGAAGACAGGGACACAAGCTGGCTATTGATCTATCACTTTACCTCTTTATATCTGCACATTCAGTCCATGTTTGTCCCACTGCCAATAATAAACAGTATGTGAATGCATAGGTGCTGTATCTATAGGGGTTTGTGTTGCTGCCAGTACAAAGACACAAGACACAAAAGCCAATAGTGACTTGTCAAGATAATTAGGACTAGTAATGAGATGTGGGTGGAGAGCATTTACCTCACCGATGTTGATGACCAGTGCCCTTGAAGTCGGGGGAATAACAGGGGATAAAGCATGATCAGCACACACACAGCACTCTCACACTGTAGCACAATTAGACCATTTTGTAGTTGCAAATGTATCTTCAATCATCACATTGGGTTAGCCATTCATTTTTGATTAACTAGTAAATCTGTATGGATCTTTTTCCAGCTTAAATTTCCATTGAAATGTTAATTTGAGGTTATGTTAAAACACACATATTGTCATATTGCAATACTCCACATTAGTATACAGTATTATGCAGTATAAATGAATTGTTTTGTGTTCTTTCTGTGTCCATTCTGTGTCAAATGAATCAACACAAGACACACCCACAATCGTCTGATCGGCATATTATTTGGTTACTAATTGTTAAAGAAATCAGGAGCCAATGTTTAACTCATAGCGGTTTGGCCCCCATTTGATACCACACACACAAAAAGATTAAAAGAATTGATCAATTTACTCAGGAGCCAAACTAATCAATGAGATACATTATTAAAAGAAGGCTATTGATCAGGTTGGAGGCAAGATGACTAAAATGTTTACCGCAGCACACAAGCCAGGATCAATGGTGTGGCCAATGCAGTTGAATAGAGCCCCGTATAGATCGATATGTGATGGAGCAATAGGCTTCTATATGGATCTGCCCACTGTCCCTTTTTTAGCCAATGGAGAATAAAGAGTGGCTTCAGTGTTGGAATACAGACATATAGGCTGCTTCCTTTGTTTACATTTACTATACAAGCTCATATTATTCTGAGGGATCTATAGAGTGTGACTGTAATCTGAGTGGTTTGTCCAAAAGTGAAGTGTATTTATTTATTCTCCCAACTGCATTTCACACGATTCTTTCTTAATACCCTATAGCTAACTTCCCTTTCCTTTATTTAGTATTTTTTTGTTTGTGTGTGTGAGTGGGTGTTGTTTCAGTGTAAATAGACATAGCAAGTGATAATATATTGTATTGTATACAGGACCTACACCTGACCATTGACCATTGTTAAAAAAATACAATAATAACCAGGCCTACACTGTCGTCCCCGACAGCAAGGTATGTATATCGGCGAAACGCTCCCATACGTCTGCCACAATTGCTATGGCACCAACTGGCACCTTAATCAGACATTGTGTGATTTCTAAGGGTGTTTATATTGTTAAGAGGCCCCGCCCCCAAACCATGACAAAATTTCCCTATAACTGCATACTTCTTTCAATCTATAGGGGGCACTATAGCGGTAACTGCCATCATATTAGTCAGATGTGTTCAGGGCCGGGGGTTAATTAGGTGTTTCAGGTTAGAGCCTAATCGGGCAAAGTATGTGCAAGTTAGAGGCTGTCAAATATACCTGACCTCCCAAATTCAATTCAAAATGGCCTGAAACTGATCCGGCATTTCGTTTTTGAGTTATCGCGTTCAAACGTACAATCCATTCCATAATATCGTTGTTTCGCCGATATAATAACATCACAATTTAAACCCCCCAAAAAAATGAACATTTCAAAAATGGAAACTAGCAGCTTGTTTGTAGTTTTGAGGGATATCATTTTTAATTCAGATTATCCAAATACAGAAGTAACATCCAGAAAGCGTTCTTTTATTTTGAAAATTACTTGAAATGGTGTGTCTGTGTGTGTGTGCGTATGAAATTTGGCTCTAGTATTGATTGCAGAATGGGAACATTTTAAGAAAGTCAAAACAGACTACCCCACACCATCGGTTCAAGGAGCCACTTTCCACACAAAAGAACGCTTTGAGGCCAGAAAAGAGAAGGTCCAGAAAAAAGCCACAGTCCTCAAGTCCTCAAAAGAAAAATGCAGACTCCAGGCTCCTCTTCTTATTCTCCCTCAGCTCTGGCATCTCTTTTTGCCGCTATAGAAAGGGGACAGAATGATTGTGGGGGTGCAGTTGTGGTGTATAGGGACGGGGGTATTTTTCTGAATAGGGCTTAACACTTTTTGCAGATTTCCTCTATCCTCAACCATGGAGGACATCTGACCTTTGGTGCTGGAGGGAGCTGGCTGGGGATGAGGTGGGGTGGCTCTCAGATAAAGCAGGGGAGGGGTAGCTGGGCAAATCATAATGAAAAGTGGTAATTCCTTAGAGAGGGGCCGAGAAAGAAATGTCTAAGGGCCAGTAATGAGATCGTCTGACTAGCGCGTTGCTATGGCGACCCTGACAGTATTACTATACGCGGCACTGTATGAATGAGAGAAGAGCCCGTCCATTGTTGCCACAAGTGGATGGGTCAGCGAGGAGAAGAAAGATGCCATGAAAAAGCTACTAAATGGGTGATATGTTATAAATGGCGTTAAACAAATTCCATTTAGTCCAGTTTATGAGGGGAAAATGCCAAGTGAAAAGTTGGGGGATACAATACCATTGACGACTTCTATATATTGTAACTAGGTCTGTCTTTTTAATAGGTTTGAATGCATGTAGCTTGGCCTCCCAGGCGGACCAGGCTGTAGACTATGCTGTCTACAGTTTTAATTGAGCAAGCCCAGTTTTATGTGGTTGTGGTTAACCGTGTACAGTTAGGTGGGTTATAGGCTCAGTTACAGATCTGATTACTATATGGTCAGTAAAAGCCAGCTTTCATCACCTGCTCCCACTTCACTTCTACAGCCAATGATAAACTATCATCACTGACGATAGATCAGACGATAAATGATGCTCTTCTGGTCCTCTATATCAGATTGTACTGCCTTTACTGCTCAAAGACAGATATAAGCATTTTGACAATTATATATGGTTATATAGCGAGGTAGCGAGGTTTTCTTTCATACATGTAAACTGACACAAAGGGAAAAGAGTCACTGTGAGTGCTTAATTTGGCTTAATTATAACATTTTTGTTTATCTATAAACTTAAAAAATATATATATATATTTAAAGAAAAAAAATACATTTTTCTATTTTATCAAATTATGCAAGCATTTTTTTCTTCCAAAACTTGTTATCATATGACTGTGTCCTGTGGGTAACAAACACTTCCTTCCTATAAGGAAGTACTGGTTCATGTAAGTCCCGGAGACAGGAGGCGGTGGGGTTCAGTGATAATCATATTGAATGGACAATGCTGTAAATAGGTGTGGGCACATGAACATGCACACACATGCACATATTGGAGGATGTTGAGGGCCAACAACTGGATTTAAATATGCATTCTCTAACATGTTTCGATTGGAGCTCTGGAGACATGGCACTGCATTGTACCACATCATTGTACTTAGTATAGTATAGTAGTAACATAGTACTTAGATTGTAGACATATATTGGTTATGGTACATAAAACAGATCTTTTTACTAAACAATTATTTAGCCCTTGACAAAAATATATTTTACACATCTTCATCCTTATTAACAATATGCCTGACTATATATGTCTGATATACCTGACTATAGTATATATAACTGCTTATACTTTCTTTTAAACCTCTCTACTATAGTAACTTGCCCTATTATACGGTTTCCTTCAAGATGCAGTGAATAGCATTGACTTAAAGTAAGCAGATTGTCTCACGCTTCTCAAAAAGGCAGGTGGCGGAACCAGTCCCACAAGCTGCAGACTTTCATAAAGTTCTGAAAGATGATTTTGACAGAAGATGAGGAAAAAAATGAGACATGTCAAGGTTGTTCAAAAGTTGGAGAAAAATCAGTGAAGAAGCTACAGGAACTCGCCAAATATTGTTTTTAAAAGAAACAACTACATTTTTAATGGAATTATCCACCCAGAAGAATGTGCAGATCAACTAACCATTTTATTCATTGACATAATAGGGACATGTGTGTGTGAGAGTGGGTAGCTCCCAGAAGATCAAAATGAAGAAACACACATGTTGCCAGGGGGTCATTCAAAACCTGTAGTATTTACTACTTTATTTGACCTTCACTTTTTAACACGTCATAGTAACACGGTAACTGTAGCAACCAAAAATATTTGTTTAGTGAAGCATGTAGAGGACATGAATGCCATTTCTATCAGTAGTTTTATCAGTGTTGGACCGGAGAACCGGAGCTGCCCTTCCTTGTCCCTGCCACTACAGCCTCTTTTAGAAATCTGGGGCCACCTCTTACCATTGTGCTGTCCTACAGGAAGTGCAGTTCTCTGCTCACTCCCAGCATTCACTGGGTTTCCTGTGTCAGGTTACCACGTCCTGTGTTTATTTTCTTTTGCTTTTTGTCTGTATCCACCCCAAAGGATTTTACTTACTTCAACCCAAATATACAATGCGAGGATGGCACTCAACTATTCTACTAATTATTGGGGAGCACAACTCCACAACTTTTCTGTGAAAGGATACACTGTATATGAAGCATTCTCAGCCCAGAGTTTTTCAACTGCCTATACCAAAAAGAACTTCAATCAATTTCAAATTAAGCAGTCTATTCAGTAGACATGGTCTTTGACAGATAAGCTTGTTACACCTTGAGAAAAGGCTAAAGGAAAGACTTTAAACAATCTCTTCAAAGTAATTATTGCACTGCTTGGACTTTTGTTTTTCCTGCACTCCTCTAAAACAAACAGCGTTGGAAAACTTAGTAGGGTGTGATTGATAGAGAGCATGAATGATGTATAAAGTCTATTTTACCCAGATCGATGGTGAATTTCATTAGGACAAGCACACACACCGACACACACACACCTCTTTCCCCGCGATGTCGGGACATTGTGTTTATTTTCATTTGTGAATAGTCAAACATTGCATTGTACATAGCTGTAATCAGTGATTTCAAACAGAACTTTATGTCTAACGCTGATATTTAACTCGAAATGCTTAGGCTTTCACCTGAGTCCTGCTGAATGCTAAGCACTGACCTCTCAACTGGAGAACACAGCCCATCTTCATTTACCTCAGTGTGATCCCCTGAGGATAGCTCACCTCCATTGTCCTTCCTTCCTCTCTCCTCTGTATGCCTGCAGTGGTGGCCATAGTGATCTTGTATTCAGATCCTACATCCACTCCAGTATAGCTCCTATCCCCTTTGACAGCAGAGGAGGGAGCGGACTGGGAAGGTATACCAGCCACCACTCTTTATAGAGACGCCACAGGCTTATGTTTGATCACACACATAATGCTATTTGTGAGACATTTGTTAAGCAAGGAATAGTCAAAACAAAATTATTATATTTAAATGTTTAAAGTTAGCATATTTGTGTTTATGCTGAGTTATGGACTCTGTCATTACTGGACTTCAAACTGGCCAAACACAGAAGGGACTCTTCTACTAACAACAGTATAAAGGGCTACTCAAACTAAAAATTATAAAGGTATTTGCAAACAATAAACACAAACAGTGTAATGCTTTGGGCACTAGACAGCGTGAGAGATAACCAATCTTAGTCTAGTTTCAACATCAATTTCATGTATTTGAGTGATTCAGTTGTACAGCGTCACTTAATTGTAAAGTCAATAAATATTAAGTTTACCTAAGGACATTTAAAGTAGTAGTAAAATATTAAAAAAATATTTAATGTAAATGATCTAAATGTTTTTGTTTTTTTTACCACTGACTGTGAATGTATCAAAACTCACACTCAAAACAACAACACAACAATCCCTCACAAACATGCTGCATAATGGCCTCACATGGTAACACTGTATACAAGGCGTCTGAGCATGCATCATACTTGGCGTTTTTTATGACAGAGGTCAATCACTATGACCTCTGTGGGCTTGTATTTCACGGTGGGTCGGAGGCAGTGGCTGGTGAGGTGGAGCGATGTTACTGAGCACCATCTCATCTCCATGACTCCCAGGAGATGCACCGTCTAAGCTTGTAATGAGAGACTTTAAGTTATTATATTGGTGCATGGGGGAGGGTGGACTATATGGCCCTAGTGGAGGGACACTTTGAAATGAAATACATCACCCAGCACAGTGTCTGTTCTGAACGCCAGTGACACAATATAGAAAATGACTGTTATTGTTACTGTAATGTTTCTGGGAATAACCAGGATTTATTGCAATCAATATGTTAAATTTCACAGGGCACTTCAGTGGTTCATCTGGTAGTGTGCTCACAACCTGCTGAAGTGAAATGGGTTCAATTCCTGGCTTGGGAAGTTTGCTCCCTTTCATTCCCCCATTTCTCTACCTGCATCAATAAGCAACTTCAAACTACTAAAGAAATAAAGTGTATTTATCCAGCAAATAGTAATGTATAGCTCAAAGTTTTAGTCCTAGTGCAAATTACAGTTAAATGTGAGGTTCTTTATTTTACTGGTCATGAGACAGACGGTCAGTAAGTATGTCTGTACTTGAACTATATCACTTATTGAGAAATGTACTGGTTTACAGACTCTGTGTAGGATCATCTGCTCTGCTCTGTTACCTCCAACTCCTGATGCTCAAACTACTCTTGCTTTTTTAGGACTTACATTCCGTGCATAAAATATGCAACCCTAAAGCCTCTGGGCCCCCGAAGCAAGAAAGAAGACAGTTACTGTGGCAACCTTGAACAACAGCAGCTCACAACATCCCGCTGATGGACAGCACACTCCAGGAGGCCAGTGCACAGGTGCTATTTTCTTTCAAAACATAAAGAAGGAAAATGTGCATTATATAAAAATGTAGCTAATTTCTAGGGAGTCCCTGGCTTTATGTGCATAGAGCGTCCAATGAACAGAAAGAAAAACATCTCTGAGACATTAGTAACTTAAGATTGGAAATCGTTTATATTGGCCATATTATTCACAGAATGGATTACCAGGAGAATGAGATCTGCTGATGCAAGATAGTAGAATGTTTATGTGATATTTAGTAGATCAGCACAGTATTACAAAAACATGCAATATTAAAAGAAATATGTGTGTAAATCAAATGAGCACTAAATCAGGTAAACCCAGAGTTAAACAAAGCTAAACTAGTACTAACTAGAAGAAATAAAATACAATATTTGGTTTTATGTAAAGCTCAGATCAGTGATTTGCAGTATGGTTGTTATAGTTACTGATAGTGTGATAAAGAGCCCTCATTTTTAGTTGCATGTATGCCGAAGGTACAGTGGCTGGAATAAAAAAAGAAAATGTAGCAGCTCTAATGTAATATGTGATAAAAAGAGAAAAGCACCTCAAGCAAATGTGTGAAAATCAAAGGAGCAGAGAGGAGGGGAGTGGGAGTGAAGCTGAGGATGTGTTAATGCCGTGAAGTGTGGGTCCAGTTCCCACCAAAGACTGGATCAGACTCATTAAAAGAAGCTTGATGTGGTACTTTGAGCTCAGTGGGATCTCAGGACGCCATCCAATCCTGCGCTCACACAAACATATCAGCATCAATCATGGCAACATGAGCTATGAGTCCAAGATAACTTTGGGCAAATTTTCAATGTGTGTTGTGATCCAACGGGCTAGAAAGGTGTATTTAAATCTTAAATGAATAACTTAATTGTATACACATCTAGATTCAAATTGTATAATTTAGGTTATAGGTCAGGGTAGGTGCGTGTCCCTTTAAGGACCTCTCTCCTCCTGCAGGCCTCACCTACTTCACCACTACAGCTAATGCAAATAAGAAAAAAGTAAAAAAGTATAAACACAAATATATAAAGTCCCTCCTGCCCCGAGTGCTAAAATGAGTCATCTTTGGCAACTCCTGGAAAGAAAACTATTCGTTTGGAGTACTACTGTTGACGTGAATCAAACTTATGTATGTAGAGGGACTGCCAAAACTTAATGTTTTACACATTGCTGGAGCATGCAACACAAGTATCCAAGCACCCATACAACACATAAAGACACTATATAACACACAAAAACACACACTGTTTAAAGAGAATCTCCAAAATAGACAGCGTTGCTACAACACCACAACATTTTACAAAACAACCCAGACGTATCATCTTACAGAAAATGATATTTTTGTTGAGTAAGAAACTGGAAAATATTAGAGGCTTTTTGGACATAAATGATTTCTGAATAAAAAATAACACCGAATAGTTTCTCTTGTCAGAAAAGAAATGGGAGACATGGAACATGAGAGTAGGACTCGGCAATGTACAATTATAATTGTGTTTTTTCTGCTATCATATACTAAAAAATATCTTATAGCGATTTTTGGTCATTAACTTTAAAGGCATCCCATTTTGTCCTCTAGGCAATAATTGTAGATAATCCAACACGCCACCATTGTACATCAACATTGTGCATCAACATTGTACATTTATGGACTGTGTTTTTTTTTTGTCTCTAATAGTGTTTCATGTTTTGCTGTGTGCTCATTTTATTTCATATGTGTTTGTCTGTTCTATGTTAGTCGAGGCCAAATACTTGTATTTCCAAGTATTGCACTGCTATAGCGTCAGGTTTTTTTTAGTAGGTTACTGCATTCTGAGGTACAAAGGAGATTTATAGGGTTGAATGTTGAACTTCTGAGAATTCCCCCTGGACTTGCACAAGCAGTTCTCTGTGGTATAGGAGACATGTGACCTCCATTATACAACCGCCTGTCCCTTCCTGAGATCAGACCACACTGCTGTAATTCTAGTGATGAGTGGTTACGCAGCACTGTACATATCTGCCCTGAGTATGTCACCTTGCCCAAAGCAAAGCTGTCCATTTAGTGTCCAGGTCTTCTCCCTCCACAGTGAGGAGACAGCAGAGGACAGGAGCTAATGGGACTGACTCTGCTCTGCTGTGGGACAAACCTCTGAGATGATTCTAAGGCCATTACCTGGAGTCGCAAGCTCTTTGTGTCACTGTAATCATAATGAAAAGAGGAAGAACACTAAACAATGGGAACCTTCTCAAAAGCACAGAGTCTGTGTTCTGCTGGCATTTGACCTATAGTGATGCACAAAAGTAGAGCAGTGTCAGGACACGACCCTTTCTCCTTGTGTCAGCTCTGTGAATCTGCAGCTTCAAGATAAAACAGTCCATGGGAGGTTTTGTGGCTTTTCAGTCGGTTATTAATACTCCTTTATACACATTACTCACAATTTAGTTTTTCCCTTTTCAGTATCTACAAAGCAGGTCGCAGCTAAATAATCAGAGAAGCATTTTGTTGAGTGTGTGTTGTAGCAATGCATCAATATTGAACATAAAAAACGCATTGTCAGATGTCCAGTGACTACAGCCACAAAGAAAAACACAAACAGGGATATATAGTGAAATAATGCGGGAAAGAAGACATAAACATGTTCTCTTGTACAGCAGTCTTTGTATAGTGTGAGGGGGGCGAGCTGTCAGCGGTTGTTAACACATGTGTCCAGGCTTCCTCTAGGCCGTTTACTGGAGACTGAAGGAAGCTCAGGACCAAAGATTTATGGCTCCTGGGGAAGAAGTGGAAGTGTGTTATTGATAAGTTGCCGAGGGAAGGCGAGGGGCTCCCACTGCAGTAATTAGAGGATGAACTTGCAGCCCATTGATTGAATGGAGTCCTGGACAGACACCACCTCATACAGTACCAGTCTCATGCTGACCTCTACAGGGGCTCACATCTGTATTGTGAATAAAATATACAGTATATAATAGGTCGTCTAAAAAGCCTTTGCATACAGGGCTGTGCACAAGATTGTGGAAATACTAGAGCCGTCCACATCTCTGAACATATAAATGATAGGAAATTACCATTTTTAGACCCGGGTTAGTTTTTGTTTAGACCTGTTCTGTGCTGGTTTGGACTTGGGGTTTAGTCCTGGTTTAGACCATGAAGCCAACGTGTTGCATAATCTTATTAAATCCAGAGATATGATTAACATTCAGCAGCACAGCAATGAAGACATATCTAGACAGAGCCTTGGCCACTGTGTCCATAGAGAATAGTCTGAATGTCTTTGCTTTATACATACAAAACTGACTGTAGCAAACTGGTGGCTTCAGAACCCATCAATAAAGAATTAATAATTTTACAAGCATTCAAGCCAAAATCTAATTTGCACATGCTTGAGTAGTGTATCCTTGTGTATGTGTGTATGTGCTTGGGTAGTGTATCCTTGTGTATGTGTGTATGTGCTTGAGTAGTTTATCTGTGTGTGTGTGTGTGTATGTGCTTGAATAGTTTATCCTCGTTATGTGTGTATGTGCTTGAGTAGTGTATCTGTGTGTGTGTGTGTGTGTGTGTGTGTACGTGCTTGAATAGTGTATCCTTGTATATGTGTATGTGCTTGAGTAGTGTATCCTTGTGTATGTGTGTATGTGCTTGGGTAGTGTATCCTTGTGTATGTGTGTATGTGCTTGAGTAGTGTATCCTTATGTGTGTGTCAGTCTGTCAGTGTGTGTGGGTGGACCAGGGAGAGTCTTGTGTCTGTTATCCCAGCATTCACCAGTGTTTCCAGTGACCACAGGCTTGGAGAGCAGCCCAGTCCTTCTAGACACTGCTTAGCAAAGGGACCCACCATTGTTTGACTTGGCTGCCTATTTCAGTGTTTTCAGGATCGTCTCAGAGAGGAGGGGGTCACTGGAAGCAGCAGTGGAGTCTGGGGAGAGAGGAGAAGTGGGTCGCAGTCGGCCGTTTCCCATTCCAGAATCTCAGGAAAAACAACAGATGCAAAAGCTCTTCATAATCTGTTACTTAATTTGTCTAAATTGTTAACAAGCTAGATGTATTTGAATCATTAACTATCTGGGTATTTTAGCCTAAGGAGTGTGCGAGGTGTTACCGGTTCATTGTAAGTAATGCTAAAATACATTCAGGACCTGAGCACACCTGAGTTCTTTGTCCTGTCAGTGCCAGCCAGGAGCTCAACAGGAAATCCCTACATCTTATTAATAGTAGATCCCTTGTATCCAGGATTGGAGATAGCTGAATATAGTATTTAATATTGATATTTTTATCAAAACACACACACACACACACATTTTGTGCCTCTTGAGGTAGACCTCTATTTAGTATTTTTTATAAACAGATTACATTCTTCATTTGAGTTCCTAATTTTAGTACTCAATTTAGGGGTTGAAGAGCAGGTCATCCATTTATCAGAAGGTTGGCAGTTCAATCCTTACCTCAACCAGTTTGTTCTGCCGTTGTGTCGCCTTCAACCTGACACAGGGCTCACCACCACTAGTGTGAGAAGTGTCAATCTAATGCACTATTGTTATTGTTTCCCTGAAATGCTGTTTGTCCACATGCACAGTAGGAAGAATAAGCTGGTATAAACATCATTCTTAGAGTCTGACTTCTGACTGCTTTTCACTATCAACAACATGTCCTCATCTTGTTCTTACCAAACCAAACTAACCCCTTCCATCTTCCCCCCCTCTGCTGTCCAGGTGACTGCTGTTCAAACCGCAACAGCCCAGGAATTACACAGGCACGACGACCCCAAAAAAAAAAGCGGACAATTATCTTCAATATCTGTCAGACACATGACAGCAACAACACCCCAGCAGCAGCTTCAGCAGAGGCACCCCAGTCCCACCCACCAACACACCACACACAATCACACACAATCACACACTCAAACACAAAGTAACACAAAGTACAAAGACTGGGGGTGTGCTGCTCTTTTGATTGTTCAGAGGCATCAAAATTATCTTCCTCTTCTCCCTCCTTTCCCCCTCCCTTCCTCAGCGCCTTATTCTCCTCATTACCCAGCACATTTGCATGCAGCCTGGCAAAGAGCAGCCAACAATAGGGAGGGACATAAAAAAGGGATTAGAACAATGATAATCACTCATGCAGAGTACATGTGTGCGTGTGTGTGTGTGTGTTTGTGTGCGTGTGTGTGTGTGTGTGTGCTTGGGTGTGTGTGAGTGATTGTTTCATGTGCAAAAAAGTGAAATGCATTTGATATGAACTCTTCTTCTTGGGATTGTGAAAGAGGGTATAATTAAAATGTAGGAAACAGCACTTCATATAATGTCAAAACTAATTTAACACACAGTATTGTCTTTAATTCGAAAATTGACTAAACTTGTCCATTAGTTTGTCATTATAACCTTAAACAATGAGGAAACATGGAGGAGTAATTGTATACATAGACTGCTGCACACTATGGTGAAAAATTGTAGTGAGCTGCCATTATAATGACTTGCTGGGGTGGTTTGTAGCTCATAACTAAACAAGTAACACTAAGTTATAGTAATTTCTAACTTTTCACGATGGCCTTAGGGGTCTTTTGCTTCCAGAGTTGCCAACTAATGCCCTGTGGGTAGTGAAGCAGTAACTGACACGAGCCGGGGCATGCAGACACGAGCTAATAGAGTTGGTCGGTATCAGCAGGACTGGAGAAGCCCAGAGTAAAGGCTGGTTCATCGCGGCGAAGGTCGATGAAAGACCCCCATGAGCCACAGAATGGATTATGTCTCTTCTCTCTTAGAGCGCTGATAACCACATCAGCTTCAAGGACCCCCTCAGGGCCGGTACAGGTGAGGCCAGCCATTGCTCACTTACCATCATGAATCCTTGACGCATTACTACACACAAGTGAATGTTGAGTGGGGTATAGCTAAAAGGAGCAGCTGCATTGGATAAGGACAGTGGAGAGAAGAGTGAAAACAAGAGACCAATCAGCCAAAAGACAACAAAAGGCACCAATGCTAATCTTTGAAGGACTTTGAAAGAGGCGGGTGAGTGGGGATCTGTGATAATAGCTCGCACTTGATCACACCATTACCTCAAATTAAGGATAATTAGCCTCGGTAAACTGGGCACGAAACACGCCTATGATGTTGGGCCCAGAAGGCAGACTGTGGTGGTACCTTTTACAGCCTGGTGTGGTGGATGATTTTGGGCACACACACAACTGCCGCTCGCAGCGTGGTGAGGAAGCGATAAAGAGAGTGGGCCCGGATGGCTGCTAGCAAACTGGGAGTAATTATCAAAGAGAGCTTATAATCAAACATCCAAATCGCAAACACGGACTATAAAACCCCCTTGGCTTACATCCAGAAGTCGTTTTATCCAATTAGGTAAATGGCTGTAATGTGGGGGATTGAGGTGTGGGTACGGGGAGTGGGCGGAGGCAATAAACAAATTGAGCAAGATAATCATATATAGCTAAGCATATTAATCCATATTTTTTGTCTTTTGATTGTAATCCCATTGTTTACTTTAGCAATAACCCCAGAACAATACTAAAGTAAACGTGTTTGTCAGCTACAAATTTTAGTCTGTTGGTGATGATGTAAAACAATGGCTGTTGGCAGTGTTTGCTGCGTTCAATTAGCATTTAATCTATCTGTATTTAACTACCATATGTTGCAACAGAGGAGACAGTTTTCAAAGGTGTAGTTCATTTTGTAGTAAAGGTTGTGTAGAGAACTGAACTATGCCTGGTGTAGGTCTGTTTGTGAACGAGCAGATGTTTTTGTACCAGTAGCCACAGTGTAGTCAAGTGCCCTCACCCACTAAATGTACAGTATGCCATCAACGCAAAACAACACAGTAACGGCAGAAAGATAAACCAGTGACCGAGCTCCTATAAGTCCTGGTGTTTTTACAGACATCCCAAACTCTTTACAAGAGAGACTATTATTTTATTGATTTAGTACTGATTTACCCCTGGTCAAGTCCTGGTATAACCCTTGTTTAGATTGTAGATATATTTCTAATGTTGTGCAGCCCTAGATGTGATATACCACAACCCTTGTCATTACCTTTAAAAATCCGTATTTAAACACTGATTGCGACAGCGCTCACTTTAAAGCACTCTTGCCTCACTTGCCGGTTTCTTTGAGAGTTAATTGGGAGCAGGATTGTTCTGAGCTGATGAAATCCAGATACAACCCTGTGTATGCCTGAGCAGCAACAACAACTACATCAGTGGTATGTGTAGGTCAGCCTCAGAGATGAGAGATGCTAACTGTGTGGCCCTTGGAGCTCCTAAAACCAACTAGCCACATTCCCCACTTCGGTGACACTTCACTGAGCTACTGAACAACCAGGGCGTCCATGTTTTTGAGTGACAGGCTTTGCACTGTGGCCCGTCACCACATACTTGTTAACCCCGCTCCTCCTGCCTCCTGCCACTCAAGGCCCGGTTCTCAGTACACCAATACGCTAACAGCAATATTGGGACTACTGGCTTCATACATTTGCACCTCAATTAACTCTAAGAAATGCTGAATCCTAATCTCTTCATTCACAAGATCATTTTTTGCTCTCTTTCCCTCATTCTCGTACGGAGATGGGTAAAAAGGCTTTTGTTTACGCTGTACCTTAGGCATGGAATACGCTACAGAAAGACTGGAAACTTCTTTGAGCATTGTTAAATCCAAACTCAGAGCTTTTGAGGCCAATGCCACAAATGCACTTGTTTTTCATAATGTGTTTGTAAACTTTTGTGTCTTATCTGTGTAAATACGTAACTGCATTTTGTGTTTGCTGCTGCCTCTTGGCCAGGACTCCCTTGAAAAAGAGGTTCTTTTTTAAAGCTATGCAAATACCAGTTTGAGACACCACATACTCACTAAGATATTAATGACCATGGTTTAGTGACATATAGAGAAACTAAAATATTAGCTCGGGGACAAACAACCTAATCAGCCAATCCTATGGCAGCAAATGAATGCATTTAGGCATATTTACATGAAGACAACTTGGCATGATTGTTGGTACCAGATGAGCTGATCTGGCTATTTCCAAAACTGTTTATCTACTCTGATCTTCATGCACATCTGCAGCAGATGCAGATACAGAGAATGGTTCAAAAAGTAGAAAATAATTCAGTGAGTGGCAGTTGTTGGAAAAGGTTGGATGAGAATGGACAGACTGGTATAAGATCATAGAACAGCAACAGTAACTCACGTGTTATTACAACTGAGGTTTGCAGAAACCATCTCTGACAAACCTTGCTGCACAGCAGAAAACCACCCCAGGGAAACTTTATTAGCAATAAACTATATCTAATAAAGTGGCTTTGTTATGTGTTGTAAACACATACTGTTTAGTATTGAACAATAGGAATGTTGCACTTTGAACTCCTCCATGCTCATACAAGCCTCTGGACCGATCCCAGAGCCAGTGAGGCATGAGATGCTGGTGGTGTTCCCGTAACGGCAAAGACCTACATGAACAGACAAGGCTGCTCCATGAGGTGGCCTCTATCCCCGTAGGGCCTGCTGCTTCCTGTAAACACCACAGAGCTACAGTGATGGGCTCAAGCATTAGGGTTTCTCTATGAATGAGTTTGTCTGTGCATGTTCAGGTGCCAGCTAAATCATGACTCGTGCATTCTTGTGGCCGTGTTCAGAGGAAGAGGAGTTTCTACTTTTTAGGGAAATAAGCACATGTTGAATGAGTGTAAATGTGAGTATCAACAGTATATCCATCATCAGAAAATCTTTAACTCAAGGCAATAGTAACAAACACACATGCACCACTCTGTAAATCAACACACGTCTTCTGGTCTGGTCGTCTTGTAGTTTGTGGTTACCCAGTCGCATCATTTTTCCCCCACATCATTTTGTCAGTTGATGAAGTGGCAAGACCCAAGTGGTGATTGATGTGATTTACTGTATAACCTCTGAATATTAACCTATCAAAACTCACTTAAGGAAAGAGTATCCAAAACAAGCAGCAAATAGCTACATGATGTATTTAGGGTAAAAAAAAATGTATACAAAAAACCTAATTAATCTACCCACTAAGTTATATATATATACTGCATAATACATAAGAATACAAGAAAGTAATTACAAAGGCAGATATTATATTATTAGTCTAGTATTAATGAATGCATGTTATTTTCATGATATGGATCAGGAACACATCATTCACAGTCACCATCATTGTACTTTATACTGTTTCTGAAACTTTTCTTTGCTTTTGCCCACATTTGATGAGAGTGAATTATGCCGTGACTGTAGGGGAAAGTTGATTATATTGGGTTTTAAACCTATTTGACATATAATAAAAAGTAAAAAGTCAAACTAATATGTACAAAAATAACTAGAATACTGTATGCGCATGACATCAGTCTAACCCTTTTTTTGTGCATCTATGTATAAAGTCTGAAATATTCTGACTACTCACACAGATGACAGATTCACCAGCCTCACTGAGAATTACACAGGTGGCAGTGAGTGAGAATAATGGAATATCACAAATCTTAGACATACCATTTCACAATTCACTGTGTAATCCTGAAAGGTCAAGCTCGAAATATCACTTGAATTGCATTTGTATGTAGTGTGTGTTGTTTGTCTCAGATCAGTGTTAACATTATGGCAGCAAATTAGTTGACAGCATGAAACCAACAGAATACATGTGTGAAATAGCATTAGAGACTGACACTCAGAGGAGCCCCAGAGGAAGAGCAAATGGAGTCCTTTATGATTCAGCTTCCACTTCTTTAAAGGTGGCAGCCGACCTGTGGGCTGGTGCCACTGTGAATCAGAACAGTTGCAACTCCCACACTCTCAGCCTGAAAATGTGTCCTTGGAAAATCTGTAACTAAATAGAAGTTTTATTGTATAATTTCTACAGAGAATGTGATATCCCCTGAATCATATTTTTGTTCCTAATTAGGTTAAGCAAGCATTTGACAGGATCTTTGTTTTGACCATCCATCCATCCATTTTCTTCCGCTTGTCTGAAAAGGGGTCGCGGAGGCAGCGGTCTAAGCGTGGAACTCCCGCCTTCGACCACCGCCCGGTCCACATTGCACCAGCCCTTTATGGTACCTCCCGCAGGTGGTGGGTCCACGGGAGGGCCTGACAGCGTGTGCACGGGCGGAGACTCAAACCACCGACATGCCAGTTGAAGGACGAGCATCTACCCACTGCACCACCGCCGCGGCCTGTTTTGACCATTTTAAAGTGAAAAGGTTTATCTTCTTTTTTTCTTTTTTCCTCTAAAAGTTTCTCAAGCCCCCAAAAAGTAAAACTGTAAACCAGGACTAAACCGAGGCTGAACCAAGTCCGAACAAAGAACACTAACTATGTTTAAATCAGGTCTAAATTAGGACAAAACTGGAATTGATCCGGGGATAGGCCAGGGCTAAACCAGGACTCAAAAACACACTTGTCATAAACCAAAGTGATGTTATTGGATTTCGAGTGATTTTGTCTGTTTTTGGCTAGCACCTTTGTTATGTAACAGCCCTGTGTATTTCCGATTGCTCATGCTCCACAGCCCACATGTAAGTATAGCACTTTAGGTGTCAGCTAGATTGAATGTGTCCTTTGGAATAGGCTAGTGGTGTTAAACTGCAAGGGTTGCATGACGAATGTGTTGGAGAGCATCATTGTGAACACAGCTACAGCCCCAATCAATACTGTCTTATTTGTTTGTGTGCACACAAGTGTAAAATTGTGTGTTGTCGTCCTTTTCTCTTTGGAGTGGTTTGAATTAGGGCTTTGCGTTTAGGAAGCTGTGGAGTTGAAGTGCACTAAGGAGTGGAAAGGAAAGATTGTTGGCATTTCAGTTCTATAGAGAAGATATTCACAGAACAGCTCAGGTTCATTCACAAATACAAAAGACCTTCTTTAGAGGAGAGAGAGGATCATGTTGATTTTATTCAGCGCCTGCATCAAGTGCCCTCTCCTCTTCCTCTTGAAGACTGGGCTCTGAATGAAGATGAGCTGCAACATCTGGGCAGGCCCTACCCACACAGTCATTCCCATCATGGATACTGGAACAGCTGGTACAAAATATTTCAAAAATCCATTTCATTGAAAAAAGCACAAAATACTTGTAAAACTAATTTGGCTTGCTTTGCTCTAATTTACTGTCGCATCAATCTTCAATTAACTTCCCCTCAAGGATGGCTACAACCCATACAGGTGAAGCTTGAGTAGACTATGTTCAGATTGCTGTGCCCCACTGATAAGAACCATGTATGTTGTTGAGCACATGACAGTCAATGGTAGTGTCCTGTCACTCTGCCAGTTTTACAGCGAGATGCTAGGGCTCAAGATGGCAGCTGGTGCACCAGAGTAAGAAAACATGCTGAAACCTGAACTAGGCCCCCAGGAGAGCAGCCCACAGTAAAAACAGGTGCCTGTGTGTGTATATGAGGCGTCAGTGCAGTGTTGAAGGGTGACAATCAGCCCACAATCCTCCTCATTATGCAATGTCAGTGTGTCCCTCGAGAATAGACCCCGAGTCGTTAGGACACAGTGTTCTGATGAAATAACACCATCATATCAACTCTGTGAACCGCAGGCCATACAGAACATACCACTGGCCTCTACTATTAGGTGGGTAGAGGAGCCAAAATTCAAGTGAGAGTTTTGTTTAAATACTGTATTATTACTCAAGTAGAATTAATACGTGGTTTGGTGAATAATCTGTTTAAAGCTTTTTACATAACGCACACAAAATATACACACTATACAACTTCTGGTACTTCCAAGCAAAGTAAGAAAGTAAAAAAAATATAGGCAAATTATTAATGTCTTTGTATAGTTTTGCTTTCAGGGCAACAGATTTTGCTAAAAGTCATATCATATCTCACTCCTTTGTATACTACTGTCCACTAAAAATCTGAGCAGCAGCAGCAGCCCGTAGTGTTAGAACAATGAGCTGTCAGGTGGATGTGTGTTTGCAGGTCTCTGGTGGAGGAGGAGGCCGGGTCAAGGCTGGACACACACTGAGGGGATGACTCTGACCTGTGCACACATAGCCTTTCACCTCTCGCACATCACGGTAACACAAACAGCACACAAGTCTTACTGAAACATTTAGTGGCTATGAGAGAACTATTTCTGAGAACGACGAGGAGCATCTATTATTGGCAGAGTGGTTTGACCTTGCACCTGTTCTGCGAGGCTTTAATAGAAAGGGGGGGAGGGGGCAGTTTGGGAGAGCCAACGGTGCATCACTCTTTTTTACCATGTTTTGTTTTTGTATGTGGGGAAAGAAAAACTATTTGTCTAATGTTTATTGCAACAGTGGGAGGGCATGCTACCAGCCTCTTACACAGCTTTATAAGCATGTATTCATTTAGTTATACTTGCTGTCTTTGTATCATGGATAATGTTTTGTTTTTAGTCATGGTTGTAGGTAGAATACCAAGGAGATCATCAACAACCCTGCATGTTTAAAGTCAATTCATTTTGATGCTCAGTTTGAATGTATGAACATATGTAAAGTAGTTATACCGATTATAATTGCAATTGAGTGTAGAATGAGTTGTTTATAATGTTGTCTTTGTATCGTCTCAAACCAATCTCTGACCTACAGCATCAACACAATATTCAACCACAGAACTGCCACTCACTCAATATTGTATGTTTTTAAACCAGTCACTATAAACCCTAGACATAGATGTATGTGAAATACCAAAGAGATCATCAATAAAATAAATGCTCAGAAAAGTCCACCTGGCGTCAACAACCACACCATTATTCTGATGCTTGCTTTGAATGTATGAACATAATAAAATACTATTTAAGCTCATACACAGGTAAAAATGTCTACCCAATAAAGTGACCAGAGTGGACAGTATCTAGGTGTGGATACTGTATGTGTGTGGTGCTCCCCCATCAGGTAAAGCCTCACCCCCCCATAGGGACAATGCAATCAGATATCACCACAGGAATCTGATATAATGATGGCTGTGGAGTGTGCTAATTAAGACTGAATACAGCTCATAAGCGCGGCCCCTTTGCCAACAAACCACCCGACAACACTGCACACTTGTCAATGGATGTCAGTTTAGTTGAGTTTAGACAGGGTCAGGCACTCACCACAAAATCCAGCATTGCACACTGGCACCTATAGATACATGCAATCCTTTATTCAGGTGTAAGCATCATGACAAGGCACCAGACTTTGAGAGAATCATGTCCTTATTCAATTGCCCTTAGGCTGTTTTCACTGCACGCTGCTGTAAGCAGTATTATTATTTATATCACCATAATTTATGAAGAGACACACACTGTACGGATGCACAGCGGTGTAGCAGTTAGCGCACGATTTCAAACACACGCTGGTGTCCTTTGAGATGTCAGCGATCTGCTCGCGGTTTGGTGGAGCCATTGTTCGCCGGGTTCATATTCCTTTAACAGGGGGCCTTTTGTTGTTGTAAACAGCATGAATTTTTAATCCAGCCCAAGATTCTGGGCCTGGTATAATGACTGTGTCTCGGTCTGTCTGGGGAGGGAGGCCCCTAGTTTCTGTTGCTAAGTTTCAGCTATGCCTGAATTTACAAGAAATCAACAATCACACTTAGTGTACAAGTTTACATTATCGCAATATTAGCATATGTAATATATGTGTATCACAAGAACTTTAAATTTAATATTATGTTTTAAAATTGTTATGCTCCCTTAAATCCTAATTTTATCTCTAATTTGGTCCAACATTTAGACTTTGTTATGATGAGATTTGCTTCACTTATTTTATCTCTGCCTTTGGTTTATAAATGATTAACCTTATTAAGTGTATCCAGATATCACTAGTCATAACATTATCACAATATTCAACATATCATATCATGCAGCCTTCTTACATACAGTAAATAGACTCTGTACTGTGATACCTTACAGCTACAATAATCTGCATTACTTAAAGTGAAAACATACATGTTGTCATCCATCAAACCACCCCTAGATTATGCATTTTCTCACCCCTGCTTCCATTAAGTCCTTCCTTGAGCTGTGCTGATTTGCTGTGTATGGCCCTGTGCTCTCTCTTTTTTCAGCTTGCGTTTTCTTCTCTAAAGATCTATATTTTCGATTCTGCGCCCAGGGGCTGTCAGTCATTTTATTAGACTTAAACTCGCTTGTTCAATACTGCCAATTCTGAGGTTTGGACATTAACCAAAAGGTGCTCCTCCTCAAAATCTTTTCTCAGATTTTATACTGTATTTTGATCCTTGAATATATTCTATAATATTCATTCCAGATCCATCTATTACTAGCATGTGCAATCTAGTAAACAATTTGATAACCTGTCTATCTCCAGTATAAACACATTAACTAAGTCTTATCTAGCACTGAAACAGTTTTTTGTGTGATCTTGTGTCTCAAAATAGCTCATCTCCCATCGGACCTCTTCCTGTCATACAAAAACACTCTAAAACTCAGAGGTGTCTATTGTATATCAAAGGGTTAAAAGAAAGTGAAAAACCAGTGGAATTCTCTCTCGCCCTCTTTTTTCTGTCCTCCTCTGCCGAAGCGATTAAATTGCTGATTGATTTTTGTATTTCAGCTCGATGCCTTGCCCCTCGCTCTGCGTCTCTTGCCATTGATCCTCACAAGGCTGCTGACTCCAAAGTCGGAGGACCCATCCTCTCTGGCCCCAGGAAATGAACTTGTTAGATGGGCTGTGCGATTTATTGCTCTTGAGGCCGTGGTGTCTCCGTGTGAATGTGTGAGCGTCTATAGGGACCTGCAGTGTGCACGCCAAGGCTGCTTTCACAAGAGTGGAAATTTATAGCGTGTCTGTATGTGTGGATCCATGTGAAGAAAGAGTTGCATTTGGGCTAACATGTTGCTAAATGTTGCAGATGGGCAGAATATTTATCATTTTTGACAATGTCGCGTGCGCTGAAGATTAAGCTGTTTCGTTTTTGTGTTGAAATCTTAAATACAAACACACTGCTAAAGTTTGGCAGATGCCAGGTGAAGTTGGATGTCTAGAACTTCTCAGTTTTCCCATGGTGCACTGCTCCACTCGTGTGTGGCAGACACCGGCCTGTCCTCTGCTGCAGCCTCCTCTGACATATTGATTGGGCTCCTTTTAAAAGCCCTGTACTCCTGCAGTTATTTACTCCAATAGTAAATCTTTACAATGCCGTAAAAGACTGTTTTACACACTCAGGTTATGCAATCTCTCCACTGCAGCATCTATACAAGCGTGGCAGACATCCGTAGGACACCTCTCCCCAGTTGAAGATGCTGTGGTACCAGAAGGATCTTTAGTGTATTTTTTCTCTATAGAGTCTGGTCAAGAAATGAGTCAACTTCTGTCACGTATCGATTCTGCTTACCAAAAAACTAGCCATTTAAAACATTGAATATAAAGAAATATATTTGATTGGATATTGGCAAAATTATGATAACTTGAGATCCAATTTTTGGTCTATACTGGCACGCTCCAATAACACCCCAATTGATTGTTGAATTATTTGCTTGTTATAAAGAGAGACTTAAAGAGACATAAAGAAGCACAATAGAAAAATGTAACCAGTGGAGACCACCTTCAGACCACTGACATGCCCTGTTTTTAGGAGTACAATGTCCAATAAATGAGGGTATAAATGATATAGCAACAGATTCCTCTGTAACCTCCTTCAAGTAAAAAGAAGGGAATTATTTGGTTGTAAGTGCTATTGAAGTTGAGAAAAGAAAAGATTGTTCAGGATAGAAAATCAATTGGTGCTTTTAAGGATTTTTTCTCACATACATATTTTTCTTAACATGGCAATATGTTTTTATTTGTGGATATGATGTTGTGGTCTCTCTGTTGCTGTAGCCTGTTCAGCCCCACCTCGGCCTGCCTAGTTAACACCAGTGGTAATAATTACTGAATTTAGGAGCTGAGAAGGAGGTCATATGTGGTGTTTATTGGTTTGATGCAAAACAGACTTCAGAACACCACAGGAGCTTATAATTTATTTGTCTCTATGGGTTTAGCATGGTTCAGGAACAGCAAGAGGAAGACATGGAGGATAAATGAATGTGAGAGAGTGTCTTGGCTGGTTTTAATGCCGCTTGGCTGTAGACTTTGGTGCATTTATTCTTTGAAGTCAGTAACATTATCATCAAGGATCTAACTCCTATACATAAGATTATAGCAGCAACAGCTTCACAGTGCTTCTCATAAAGTTATTTAACTTAAACTTAGCTATCCAAATCATCAGCCACTGGTAAGTGCTCACATGGGATACCCAAGCTGAAAGTGTACACTTGAAAAAAGAAGATTTGGAATAAACAATAAATTATTCAGTCGAGCGGTTAAATAAGTAATAGTGTGATATCTGTTTCTTTGGTGGCACTATTGCCTTACTTTATTTATTAATGGACTTAATAGACACCATGTCTTGCCATAAAGTCTAAAAAGTCCAAGGAGATCCTCTTGAAAGAGAAAGTTTCAGCCTCTGGTCTGGACATCTTTCAGTTCAGTCTGGACTTTTTATGTTGTTTTGGATTTGTGGAGGTGGTCAAGGAGGGACATGAGCCAGCTATACATAGCACCTTAGCACATAGCACACCCACCAATGCATTGCTGGCTACAATGAACACAAGTAAAAGGCAAAACACCTGTCAGATGTCTTTTGTGTGTTTAAAATTTAAATTATGGCAAATCATACACACAACTTTCTGTCTAACAATGTTACACATATCATTGTATGTGAGTGTTTTTCTTCTTTCATTTTTGTTTCCCAAACCCAAGTGAGAGTGAAGTGTGCTTGGGTGGGCTGTTGTTCAAGTGTTGACACCTTGTAATATGTTGACAAATGTGTGCTTCACTAGCCAGTCAACAACTTGCTAATATACGGCCACACCACTCTGCTGCTGCGGAGGTTGTAGGCAGTAGAGGCAGTGTGGAGCAGGCTTGAGCTATAAGTGTTTTAGCAGATAGGTCCACAAGAACACAGTGTCACACTGAAACATGGCCGTCTGCAGCCAGGGCCCGTAAATCTACAACACCAGAATGTCAGCACTGCCTCGGTTTGACCAGGCACCTGCTTACTTCACCGCTCAGCAGTCCCACTAATACTGCAGCAGTTTGTCAAAGCAGCACAGGTCTCTACTGTTAAATAAATTGTGTATATTAATCAGTAAAACTTTTCCATAATAGTGTAAAAGTGAATAATTATCAGGACCAATGATTCTCAAACTTTTTTGAGATTTTTTTGCTTTCTCAGTACAAGCCTGAATCATAACTAATCTCAAACCATAACTTAATAGATCATTTAAAATGTTTGTCTTATGGAATGTTCAAAGTTCCAGAATGGAGGCGAATGGAGCAAAAGTGATATTTGTGGTGAGGGATAGAATAATTCGGAGCATATAATTCGGAGCATACAATGAAAAACTATTGTGGTCATCATTTCTGTAAGGACTTGTCCAGTAAAACCTAAAAATCAAGAATTTTGTCACCACTGTAAATGCTAACTCTGTACTAATGTGTATTTTAAATAAACATACAATGTGAGGTACATTCACTAATGTTTCCTAACCAGGCTCTGACATCACCTACATGTAGCAGAGTGGTTGTCATTTGTCAAATTTATCTTAATTTGGAATATTTTGAGGCTAATTCTAATTTCTCCATTGAAAATGTATTATGGTCTTGCCTCCAGTTGCTCCCATTCCATAATTTAGAACGTACTGTTTACAAACTTTGAAAGGGTCTATAGAACAGGGATTCATACATAAATGGCTTTCTCTACTAGGACTAAACAAGGTCTAAATTGGGACTAAACCAAGACTCCTGTGTACAACTAGAAAGGTCTCAGATTCATTGATCCAGACTGGTGGCTACTAAACTAATAAACTCATAAACGTATGTTTAGATCAGAATATGAACATCATATGGAAGTGAGAAGCAGAGACTAATGCCGGCTGACGATGTGAAGGAGTAAGAAAACAGAGCCGGCTCTACCCTTTGGCCTGTCGCAGTTGTGGGGTGATGATGCCTCTCTGCTTCCATTTCTCTGGTCCACAGGAGGCCCATCTCCACTCAGCCACTGACCCATCTGTCCCGCATGGCTAACTGGACTCCTGTGTATTCACTGAAGCAGGGTGGGGAGACCTAAAACATCTGGGAACCATCAAGCCCAGAGAGCCCTAGATCCTGAGATTCCAGCTCCGACCCTTCTGCCCCCTCTTCCCTCCACACATCCCTACACCAGCACCTTTCCTCTCCATCTGCCTGCCCCATTCTTCCTCTCCTCCCCAGCACCGACTGCCCATCATTTCCATGTCTGTTCGGCAGTGGGCCTAATCCAAACAGATTGTCTAACTGTTTCAAAAACATACTCCCTATCTCACCCCCCCTCTCTCCCGTGTTCATCCTAAGGAACAGACACTCTCTTTCATAGGGGAGGAGGTGCTGGTGTCAGTCTGGCCAGGGTTAGCAGGTTACCACTGCAAAGAACTATTTCACAAGGAATGAGCGAGCTAGGCCCCAAAGCACTTTGGCAGATCCCCATTTAATACTCTATCTCCACACATTACACGCCACCTCAGCCTCTCCTCTGGCTGCCTCTGCACTTCCCTGTTGGTCTGCAGGAGCACAGCTGTGTGTGGCTCAAAGCTCTTTGTCTCAAACATTTTGTCCAGCGCTGCCACCCTACTTGGGAGAGCCATGCTGGGCCAGACCTGGTTGTTGCTGGGACAGTCCCAGTAGGGGTCTCAGAAGCTGAGAGGTAACCCAGGAAACCAGCGGGCCTCCCACCGTGTGGCGGCCTACATCAGAGGCTCCCCCACCATTGCCTGCTCAGCTCCTGCTGCAGCCTTTTGTTTTGAGGGAAGCGCTGTCCCTCTTTATCATAATTGAATTAAAAGGATTAACATGGTGGCAGTGCTGCTCGCATCTGTGTTCTCTATGATTCCACCTCTTTCCAAGTGCCTGGGATTCTTGAGGGAGGGTTGTGAAGCTTCTGAGGACTGCTTTTCCAACAAATTCAACATTGGCTGAACTATTTTTTCACAACACATTCTTGGTTTATACATAGAACATTTAGTGCAATTTTCAGTAGTCCAATAGTTGAGAAATCATAAGACTAACAAATAAACACGTATGTCCATTTGATTTAAATATAAATGTGGCAACTATCAAAACAACATGAACTCTGCTTTGGGTATGGCTCTTTTAGGGAAAAAAGCAGATGAGATTAAACATGTGTTTCATGTCAGTATATTAAGTTATATTATTTATTATCATTGTAACCAACTACAGACCTGCTCAAATGTCTGAACTTGTAGACTAGGATCCCTGTTTTTAGTGCCATTCCTGAAGCTGCTGTCCCAATTGGTTTGTGACTCCGGGTCAGGAGAGCAGTGGCCTGCACATCAGAGGCTGGATTAATTGTTGACACTTTCTCAGTCCAAACAGAACCTGCACTACCCAATTACAAACACACGCACAGTCGCATACACATACACATCACACACACGCCACACCACCACACCACACACCCACCCAACACAGAGGTCCTGACAGACACTTTGATTTATGTCTGGCCACCAACGAAAAAAAGCGCAAAATCAATTGGCTATTACCACACTTAGCACTGGGTTGTCACCACCTGGGAGTAGAGTGTTGAAAATAAAAGACAGAGTCCATACAACACTTCCATACCACTCCATAAAGTCATTCCCACTGGGAGGACACAGAGCTCTCCATATACACAGTCAACAGGGTGTGTGTAACCACTACATCCAGAGGGGAAATGTGACTGTCTCTCAAAGGGATATCGTTTGAACTTATAGCACATTCAGAACCAAGAACACCGTGCTAAACATGATATTTTTACATGTTCATATTCACCCATTGACCGGTTGTCTGTTCTATCTCACATTCATTCACTAGGGGCACACTAGGTCACTATTTGTGTCTGTGGGAGGAAGCTGGAGTACCGAAAGAGAACCAACATAACACAAGGAAGACATGCAGACTCCACCCAGAGAGCACGTGTGTGAGCCGGCCCAAGGATTGAACTCACAGCCTCCATGCTGAAAGAAGAGATATCTACTTCTCTTGTTCATAGTCTTTTCATCAATATGCTGAAAACCATGACTACAGACTAGAACACCACTATTGCACGGTCCATGTGCCTCTTTACCTTCCTTTGACCCCTGTATTTAGATCCCTTTATTCCCTTTGGAAGCTACTCCAGGCATGCATCATGTAAGAAATAGAGAGATCTTTTTATGGACAAGCTCTAGGGGTGGGGCTTTGTGGTACAGAGTTGCTGTGTGAACAAAAAATAAAAAGTTACCAAGACAAGCTAGCTCTTTGAATGTCTGTGAATTCTTAAAGGAATCTTTACTTTGCGTTTGAAGTTGTATAATTTTAAAGGTGACATTTTGACACCATTTTGGGAGTTTCTGCCTTCTCAAGCCCAGACGATGTGCATATCCCTTTAAGATTCACTTTTTAGCTTCCTGACCACGCCCATTTCACTGCTACAGCTAATGCAATGGAAAGTAGTAACAAGCTGTGGTTTAATTAATTATCTACGTAGAAAGGTGATTTTCAGCTCCTGAGAAAAACTGCATTATAAGATGCAGAAACCATAGAAACCATCTTGTTAGTATAATAGGGTCCCTTTAAAACATAATTTTCCTTTAAAGGTAGTGCTAAATTGGGGTGTTAGTCCGAGGTAAAACAAGCCATATTGCGTCACTCTCCCGTCCCATATCATCTTGTCTCTGTCCCATGTAGGAACCCTGTCTGACCCAACAACTGTGTGTCTGCCAAGTGGAATGTGGGCCAGGGTCACTCGCTGGGGCCTCCTGGCCTCCATGGGGCTATTCTGAGAGTATCAGCTCATCTCGGTTCAAACCCTATACTGGCGTCTTGTGACTAGGGTTAAAAATGGCCCTGTGTGCGCATCAAGAAAAACACAATTGCACCACACTCGCCACTATACAAGGCCTCACTGGGGACCTGCAAAGTGGAATGTTATTTTTATCAAATGACTATTGTTGCCTTTAATGATTTAAGAAATAGCAGATTGAATGATAATAGCTACCAGCTGAGCTCAGATGGCTTGTATAATGTTTAAGACACTAATATATTCTGTGAATCATCATTATCATGGGCACTTCTAACTTGTGAAGCATAGACTGTAATCAGAGTGTGTTCAGTGTTATCTTTTGAGGCTGGCCTCAGTGTGTCCTCTTTATGACACTGTAAACTTTAACTGCCTGGTCTTAGTGCTTTAACTCTAGCCCAGCCACCCAAGGGACTCGTGGGCTTACACAGGGAGCTTATGGGATTCAATGGGAAAAAGCCTGTGTTGTCCATCTCAGCAGTAGCAGCAACACAAGCAGCGTGGCCCCAAGCCAGCTGCCCTGACCCAGTCATACACTCACATATTCATACACTCACATATTCATACACTCACATATTGTACAGTGTTACAATAATAATTACAGAAATAATACACAAATATACATTGGTTATATTTTTGTATTCTGTGATTGTATTTTATCTCTACATTGATTTCTTGTTGTTAAATCTATTTTATTGCTGGCACTCACAAGGGAAAAATACATTAAGCAAACTATTAGAGGCTGGCACTGTAATTGCTGCCATGCATTCAAAGTCCCCACAGATCTGTGGACAGTGGACCTAAAGTGTAGTATCCAATCCAGAAAGAAAAACACAGATTGTAAGATAAGTGCATTTACTCAATGAACACACTGCATCCACTCAATGAACACACTGTATCCACTCATTGAACACACTGCATCCACTCATTGGACACACTGCATCCACTCATTGGACACACTGCATCCACTCATTGAACACACTGCATCCACTCAATGAACACACTGCATCCACTCAATGAACACACTGTATCCACTCAATGAACACACTGTATCCACTCAATGAACACACTGCATCCACTCAATGAACACACTGTATCCACTCAATGAACACACTGCATCCACTC
>JAVQKC010031323.1:0-13592 GCA_036025475.1 Philypnodon macrostomus | reverse complement strand
TCCACATGTGTTAATTCATAGTTTTGATGCCTTCAGTGTGAATCTACAATGTCAATAGTCATGAACAGAAAGGAAACTCATTGAATGAGAAGGTGTGTCCAAACTTTTGGTCTGTACTGAAAATCCACATGAAAAAATTCACTGCCACAAAAAAACCCAAAAGTGCCCAAAAAGATGCTACGGGAAGACAAGGAGGACAGACAGACTTCACTCATTGTAAAGTCTGAGGAGCACCTTTTTAGTGAATGGCAGGAGCGACTTTTCTCATTTCCAATTTAACTAAATCAATTATAAATTCTCAGATTGAAGCAGATAGGTTGGGGTTATTTTATCAGTCCCTGATGGTGAGCCACAGGTCCTAACCATGAACATTTGCCCGACTGAAATTTTATTCAGTCCACGGCAGATTTTCTTTAAAATACATATTTTTTTGTAGATGGCAGCTTTATAATGAATGTGTATTGGGGAAAATAAGCTGTTACTGTTTTAGAGGTGAAAGCTGGGTATATATGGAGTGTTCATATGGAAGGTTCAGAATTCTGGAATGGAGGCGACTTAAAAACCTAAAAAATCAAGAATTTTACCTCCAGCCAAAAGTCTAACTGTTACTAATGTGTACATTAAATAAACATACAATGTGAGGTACATTCACTAATGTTTCCTACCCAGGCTCTGACATCACCCACATGTAGAGAGTGGAGGGACTTTGTCATATTTTGTGGCTAATGCTAATTTCTCCATTGAGAATGTATTATGGTCTTGCCTCCAGTTCGGGAATCTAGAACTTTCTGTTTACAGACTTTGAAAGGGTCTATACAGTCCTTTTTAAATGTAACAAATTGCATGACAAAGAAGCCTGTCTCTCTCTCTCGTGATAAGGACACCTCTCGCACATGTGCACGAGCATTTTAATCACACTCTCCTCCAGCTGCTACACAAAGCCGATTGTGTCTGACATCGCTGACATCCCCTCCCCGGTGCATCATACTTACCTTTCCAATGGTTGTATTTATTTGTGTCTCTGATTCCGAGTTTAACTTAGTTCACTTAAGCTAACCCAATTTTCATATTTCCTATTTTTAAGATGTATTTTAATCAGATTTAATCAGAAATTGGAGCTCAGACTGGTTTTGCGGGACAGATGTATTGAGTTTAACTACTGCTAAGTTCAATGGTTCTCAAGATCTGGTACAAGCGTTGGTGGGTCTTAGTTGTGTTTTATTGAGGTTCAATTATTGAGTAAACCCTAATTCTGTTTCTGTCTTTTCTATATAGTACACCTGTATTTTAATGCATACTTAAATATACTGCTAAACCTATGCATGCAAAGCTGTTCATGTGAGAAGAGCCTATAGTATGTGGCATCATTTACCATAGCATTTAAATATACGGTCTGTGTGACAATAGCATTTATGATGGTCTTTGAGTAATCCTGCGTCTATAAGCTGCTAAAATAAAAATCTAATAATAGCATTTTTTTAATGCCCTCTATATCTCTCTAAGACAGTTCAGTGCATTAACAATGAATGTCTACCAGTCAATCCAGGCAACCAAACAGGATCTAGCAAATACACTGGTGGACCATGCAGTCAAGAGAGAATAGAACGGATGTAAGACATTTGGGGCAAAAATGTTTCAATCAATTTGAATTTACTGATCAATAAACCAATGTGCTTACGATTGCTGTCGGCTATTCTCTTATGGCATGTACAATTACAGCTAAAATCCCAAATAAACAAAATAAAAATAGTAATATATGTTTTCAATCAATTGTAATTATGAATGGGCCTTATTGTGTCGAAATGATGGAAAGCCAACCATTGGAACATTAAAAGGTGTACCTAATAATGTGGCCAGTGAGTGTACCAAAAATTTGATTATGGGTGAACAGATGTTGTACTCTGGCATCTGTCGCTGTGACTATGCTAGCTTTTATACATTTAGATACTGATCCTTTCATGTTGTTCTTCTGTTGTATTGGATCTGGATGGTTTGATTCAATGGTGAATCCTTGACCATGTGATTGAAAAAAATTTTTGCCGGGGACTAAACTGAATGGTGCAAATCCATTTTCACCAAAGCCCTGTGCAACACAATGGTCTCCATGGCGACGCGAACGTGACAGTTCCCCTGGCAACAACTCCCTTGTGCGATCACACCACTATATTTGTGGCATCCAGAAATAAAACAAAGAAATAAAATAGCAAAATAAAAATAGACTTCCTAAGATTGTCTATTGTGGGGATGTGAGACGTGGCATGAATTGTTAATATGGAAACCGGGTGTTCAACTTGACGAGTTATTGGGTGGGTGCATACTGGGTGACAGATGAGAAAGAACAGCACAGTTTAGTCATAGTTTATGCACAGTTTAGACCTGGTTTATGCACAGTTTAGTCCTGGTTTATGCACAGTTTAGTCCTGGTTTATGCACAGTTTAGTCCTGGTTTATGCACAGTTTAGTCCTGGTTTATGCACAGTTTAGACCTGGTTTATGCACAGTTCAGACTTGGTTTATGCACCAATATTAATCAGATGAAATGGTATTGATGAACTGAAAATTGGGTAATTGACTTGACCAGTAGCACAGATTTAGCTAACAGTATAAATAGGAAGACAGAGTGAATAAAAGTGAATTTTCACCCACACAACTGCCGCTCACTAGATATCTGATAACTGGAACACTGGTATCTTTTTCAATCCATACCATACAAGACCGTAGACATGGTTGTATGTGAAAATCATCATCCATGTCTGAAATACACAGTTCAACACATCACACATCATATTCAAAGTCAAAAAGTCTTCCCAATAAAGTGGCCAGTAAATGTAAATGTGATTATTATATATCAAATTGTGTTTTTTCACCATTATGTAGAATCTGAGCCATTGTCAAACTAAAAACCAGTAGCAGAATATGATATCCAAATATAAAGCAAAATAATATGGAATATAGAGAGACACACAGATAGAATGGGAAATGATGGCCCATAATCCGGATTAAATCAGTGGGTTTTGGACAATCCCGAGTTATAGGGCCGCCATGTCCGTGCCAGCTCGCTCTCTCCCTCTCTCTCTCCCTCTCTCTCCCTCTCTCTCTCCCTCTCCCTCTCTCTCTCTCTCCCTCTCCCGTGCCAAGCTCCAAACCGAAGTGGCTCTGGCACATGCAGGGAGCTTCCACCATCATCGTGACACACACACACAGCATATGGTGAAAGAAAGGGGGCATCCCAAATACACAATGTGGAAACACAGTCATTGTTGCTTCTCTATTGTGGCCAAAAGAGATCAGTGACAGAATACGGATGCTTCAGAAGAGGGATAATAACAATGTGCCAGGATGCTAATACTTAGGCAATAAATTATTTGAGATTGGGATGAAATGGGAGAGAATATATTAGAAGATAGATATCAGGTTGTGCAGTTACTCATGGACGCTCATTGGCCATGGACATAAAAAGTGGGTTTTGTTTATATCTTACCCAGTGTGGACCATAATTATTTTACTTATGTTTTGCTTCTTCTAAATCCAATCGAATGCCATATTATCTATTTTTTATGATATGTCTTCCATTATCTATGAATTCATGTTCATGTCTGAACTTAAAACTCCTTTGATGACCCAATTAAAAGCTTTGGTGACCCACCTTTGGAGTCAAGTTGTAATGACGACGAAGTGACCAGAATCCGATGCTAACCGTGGTACATAATTATTATTACATTTTTAAAAAAAATTTGGGGCGGGGGGTTGAGCATAGCGCTATATGCTCTATCTCAATCTCCAAAGAATTGCCTTGACTAAGCACTTTTCTTGTGATCTCTGCTGCTCTTGCCTTCTTGCTGAACACAGAGAAAAGACATAAATAGCGTTTCATTTTGTAATTACATTCAAGCTTAGAGTTTAACTTCAAATCTCTCGGGCATTTCTCTTTTAAGACCGGAGAATAAATAGAGATTTGTCTTTGTCTGAAAAGGTGATGATGAACACAGTGGGGACTTGACATACAGTACATCTAAATACAGACGCGTCTAGCACTTTACCATCTGCTTTAACAGAACAAAATGTTGAATTCCTACTAAAAATAGATCCGATTTTGAGACACTTTTGCATAAAACAGCTCTGCATATTTCTTTTCTCTAAATCCCTAAAGATTATGTTTTAGCATCTTGGAAACAATGACTGGCGTTAATCTCGCTGGCACCAGAGACACTGTCAGCAACATGGCGCTTATCAAATATTGAACTGCCATACATATGTTGACTCAATGGCATATTTATTACTGTAGAAGCTATATCCTTTCATATGTATGAATTCAGCTTCATATTCTCACACAACATCACACCACCATCGCCTGTCAGGACACGCACAATTTTCCCCCACTATATCAGCCACTGATATAACTCTAGCTTACGCCAAATATTGAACTCCATTACATCTGTATTTGTGGTGTGTCCCTAATAATCATTTCAAAATCTAAAAAATTTAGATCACCATCTAGATCCAAACTGTAAAAATCTAGATGATTTTTTTTTTTTTTTACAGTTTCCTACCATTGTGAAAGTAAATTGCTTTGGTTTCTAGATCATTTTCATCACCTAGTATAGTTCCACAAACCTCATCTCAACATTAAATAGTCTGTTTGGGATTAGTATGAAGAAACAAAAAGATGTGAGCAACCAACAATCACTGATAAAATGATGGTTTGGTTTAGTTTATAGTTTCATTTGATTGCACACTTTGCATTTTGTAAACCAATGAAAATCATCTAAGTATCTATTTCCTCACTTCTTCAAACCAGCCCAAAACATTCGCACAGTACTGTCTACTATCGCTAATATCTATGAATGCATCTTATCCTTGCCTGCCAGGAGATTCATAATTTCCACATACGATCACAGCCAATAACTCAATAAACCATTGTCACACTCCAGGTTGTTAGAATGGCTTAAAAATGCAGCTCAGTCTCTCCATGTATCTTGTTCATAATTGGCTTCATGGAGCAGTGTGAACGCGTCACCATTGCCAGGAGTCAGACACATTCCCATGGCTCGGCTTAATTGACGAATGTGAGAATGCATTCGTGTGTGCTGCGTGTGTGGTGTGAAAGTATTGTCACACTTTGTTGGGTTGCTCATATGATCGGCTGCAAGGATGATGTATAAAACAGTTACCAATAGTGGCAGCATGGTTTGTATACTGTATTTGTGAATACAGTTGTAGATCCTAAAAATACTTGGCACAACGGCCAGTGAGCAAAAAAGTGATAGCCAGTATGTTTGTGCCATGAAATATTGAATTCCATTAAATGTTAATAATGTGAAATATTGAAAGTGAATTATATAGTGTATTTGAAGATTTTAGATTTTGTATGTGTTTTAAATGTAAAGTAGCAATGCTTTCCAATAGACAGAACTAGAAGAAAATGCCATTATTGATCTGTGTTTGCAACCAAGATATATAAGCTACTTCAGGATCTTCAATGTTTTGTTTTATAGTTAGTATATGGGCTGCAAAAATGATAAAGCCAGTTAGGATTCTCATCTTGGCAAGGACATCCTTGTACCGTATTTTCCGCACTATAGGGCGCACTGGATAATTAAGCGCACTGGATTATAAGGCGCACTGGATTATAAGGCGCACTGTCAATGAATGGTCTATTTTCAAACTTTTTTCATATTTAAGGCGCACCGGACCATAAGGCGCATTAAGGGAAACAAAACAGTCAGACAAACTTTATTAAACGCGTTCACAATAACTCTCAACAGTGTTCAAACGTTAATGGTGTATTCACAATAACTCTCAACATTGTTCAAACGTTAATGGTGTATTCACAATAACTCTCAACATTGTTCAGTTGTAACACGTAAACATTATATGGCCATTTTGGGGTAATTTATAAACACTAATAATAATACACTACTAATATTCCGGTGAAGCATAGTACCGTATGTATTACTCCGCGACGCTCCTGACTCCCGGAGCTTTGTAGTTTACCGAAGTCGTACCAGAACATTTTCGCGCTTCGGATTATAAGGCACAATGTTGGTTTTTGAGAATATTAAAGGCTTTTTAATGTGCCTTATAGTGCAGAAAATACAGTAACCTTGTGTATATCGGCCGATACCGATGTCGAGCCGATACCGATGTCGAGCCGATACTGATGTGCCTCCCAGCTAATGCAGTTTGTCACATAACCAAGATTCCTTTCTCTGTTCAAATACATTTCCTACAAAGCCAGGCTGATTAAAGCTGGCACACCTGCTTGGTTACACCAGCAAAACCCCCAAAGCCTGTGAGGCATTCCCCCAAACAGCAGTGACTTTCCACAAACTGAACGTCAGGTGAAAATTGGTGTATATTTAGAGCCGGGACGCCGAGGCCACTCTATTCCCAGAGGAGGCAAGCTGTCAAGCAAGCTGGAGGAAAACAAAGCTGCAGCACACAAACTAATAAACCAACAGAGAGGAATAAACAGTGATGAACACAGGGGCCACTTCTGCCCATTTCAACCCTTTATAGGAACCGAGAACAATCCATGAAGTCAATGGACATAAATATCACAATAAGAAATATAAGGCCGCTCTCCTAATACTCAGCACTGGAGGGATATAGGCCAAATAGGGCTTTGATGGGAGGCTTGTTAAGAAAAATTGACTGTGAGAATCCCATTTGAGACAAGGGAGCTGCTGTTTTGGCAATAGATGTTTTGCTTCAGGCCAGAGCTCAGCAATTACCCATGCACCATGCACGACCCAATCCAAGTCCACAAACATCTGAACTCTGTCTTTTTACCAAGTGACGTATAAATCTGATTCGCCCGCCATTGAGAGCAGGAAGCAAAGTAATGGGTAAAAAATCTGGAAAGATGTGCTACAGAAATATTAACTGTTTTGTTATACGTTTAGTGCTTACACTTCTAAGTAAAGAGGTTTGTGGGTTCAATTCTTTGACAAACTAACATTCTTTCTTAGTATGGTTTGCATATCTACTGTGGGTAGGTGCCCTGCAAAACAGAGGGTCGCCGGTTCGAATCCCCGCCCAATCGCATACTGCCATTGTGTCCTTGGGCAAGACACTTAACCCACATTGCCTATGTATGATTGGTGTATGTTGTTGTCGTAGATGCAGAATGGCAACCACGCCTCTGTCAGCGTGCCCCAGCTATGGCGACACAAGTAGCTTACCACCACCGTGTGTGACTGAGGAGTGAATGAATAATGCAATTGTAAAGTGTCTTTGAGTTTTGAGATACGCGCTATATAAAACCAATGTGTTATTATTATTATTATTGTTATTATTATTATCATCATCATTATTATTATTATTGTTATTATTATTATTATCATTATTATTATTTTGCCTTAAGACAGCAATACTAAAAAAATCCTTTAGTATCATGCATTTTCAAGCCTGATCGTTTGTCAAGTTAATATACTGATTAAATAGATTTGGTGGCACACATCAAAGATACACGTTATCAAGATATTGACATATGCTTCACTGCTATATTTTCAATTGACCACAAATAATGATATATTTTTCAGTTAATGTTTCATTGTAAGTTCAGCCTCTCCGTCAGTCAGCATGACGCTCCACACCGCACAGCTGGTTCACTTGGCTTCAAAGAAAAGTCCGAGCAACAGCCGAGCCCTTGTCTGTGGAGTGGTTCATTTGGGCCAATTAAACAAAGCACAATCTCCCCATGAAACATCTATATCAATTTTGATTTAAAACAGGTCCCCTGAGGTTAAAAGCACATAAGAAAAACACAAGCACAAAATATGGTCTGATATAGTAGTTGGTTTTCACATTCAAACTGAGAGCTATAGACCCTTTTAAAGTCTGTAAACAGAAAATTCTAAATTCAGGAATGGAGGCAACTGGAAGAAAGTAAGTACATTTTCAATGGAGAAATTAGCATTAGCCACAAAATATTGCAAATAAACCACTCTCTACGTGTAGGTGATGTCAGAGCCTGGGTAGGAAACATTAGTGAATGTACCTCACATTGTATGTTTATTTAATGCACACGTTAGTAACAGTTAGACTTTTGGCTGGAGGCAAAATTCTTGATTTTTAGGTCCTCACGAAAATGTTGATTATTATTATTATTGTTGATTATTATTGTTCATTATATGCTCAGAATTATTCTACACCTCACCACAAATCTTCACTCCCTTTTGCCTCCATTCCAGAATTTTGAAAAGGGTCTATAGTAAACCTTGAGAAAGCTGTAGTAAAATACCTAAAGTATATTTTTCACGTTTGAGCCTTGTAGATAGCTAATGCAGTTCTTGAAAAAAGCTTGAAAATTGATTGCATTTGATTGTCAGTTTTGCTTTTAAGTGTGCCATACTGTTCTCTCTTCTTCATCGATGAGGATCTAAAAAAGTGTAAGAATCCTGAAATAGTATAAGTGCTTATTGAATTGCTGATCAGTTTTTTCTGGGAGAAGTGATCTTCTGGTGGACCCTTTTACAACATTTAGCTTTTCATTCCTCGCTATCGGCTATTTGTAGGTTATCAATCACGCACTCAACAAAGCCTGGCAATTAGTGGAGACAGACAGCCATAGTTCTCAGTGAAGGTGTGCCGTGAAAGCCCTCATCTCAGCAGCCTCTCACATGAACCGCTTCCTCCAGATGTAAACAGAGCCGGCAGAGGCACTAAGTGACGAGATCTGTGGCGTTTGCTTTTGATATGAGTGATAATATTTGGAGAGCTAGGTGTGCCTGTCATGTGTTTGATGAGAGATTGGAGCTTTTAATTGCCTTCTTCAGTCTGCATGCACAAAGAGCCCTGTCCGCGCGCAGCAGCAGCGGAGAAGACGGAGCCACAAGGTCACTGGAAGTTTTCAAACTATTTCAATGGTTAGAAACTCTGTGGCCACTTTGCTACGGGCAGGCTTTATTTCAGGCAAAACTAGCTGATGTTTTTATTACAGCAAAAATGGCTGCTATAGGACACAATAGCAGTCATTTCTGTAATCACAAAACAGCAGACCAAGCCAACACTTTACAATGGCCTCAATAATATCCCATCTATCATCATAACGTTGAAAATGATGTAAAAACTGCAAGCCCTAATAAGCGCCCTATAACTGCCTCGTCCATCAAACATCCTGCAGGAATAGAATGATTTTGACAACAGCATGCCTGTATTTTATGGGTTTCCTAAACACTATAAAAATGGAATAGTTACCAATTAATCATTTTGCTTGATTTGAGACGATGTCATAATTGGGATAAAATTTTGTGACTTAAAAAGATAAAAAATCAATCAATCAATCAATAAATCAATATTTCCTTCACCTAGATGCAACTTAAGCACATTAAGTGTACTTGGTTATATGTGTAAGAAAGTATTAATAACCTCAATCCATTCTGAAGTTGATGTTCTACAGTCAATGAGATGAAAAAGCAAGTGTACCTATCACCAGCTCCTCAGGAACACCACCATGGGGCGCCCCTTAAAGGCGTACAGGGAATGTGGTGTTCAACCTTGAGAAGAATACATTACCCCAGCCTCAGATAATAATAACACATAATCAGATGTTGTACCTCTCTCGACTTCATTTCATTTACATGTTCTGTACACGTATGCAGATGCATTTAAGAGCACTCTGTGTGTTGATCCACACGGCATATATTAGCAAAAATAATACATATGAATGAATACGACGTATATTCACGTGATACTTAATGTTCATTATTACAGTCTATTTGATCTCAATTAAAAAGATAAATCATTTTGATGATCAGTACTACTTAGCTTATCTAATAATCTTCATACAATCTAGATTACATTATGGTCGTATCATATTTCTTTAACTTGGTGGACATTATTATTATGAAACTCTTACTAGATTACTGTTAACAAATTGCTTTACAGTTATCATATTTATTTACACTATGTCAGAGAAAAGGCTGAGCCAATGTACATGGATGTTTGTGATCTCATACAAGCAAGTATAAAATATAAATAGAAGCTTTGGAAAGTAATCCTTTTCCCCACCAGGAAGTAACTTTGATTCGAACAAACAATGAAATATTGGTGACATTTAAAAGCAGACAAACATGCTTTGTATTATAGCCAGGGGAAATCCAAATATATAAAAAAGGGCAGACAATAACAAATGAGCTCGAAGTCCAAACACCACATTCCTCTTATCACAATGTTGGTGTTGGATGACATTGTTGTGGACTGGCATGGGGTGGTGGCTTTTCAAACAGAACACAGGCAGCTGGGAGAGCGGTCAATATTGACTCAGCTGTTGTGTTGTTGGTGTGGGACATGGCTGGATAACAGAGTGACAGCATGCAGCCCGCCATGCCATGGAGGCTTTGATATCTGACTTCTATAGGAGCTCATATATTAAATTGTTAACACGGCCACAGCAAAAAGCAGGAACTGAATCGAATTTTGAAGGTATATTGGCTTCATTCTGAGGTTATAGAGACTTTCAAAAGTAGTTTACCCTGTTAGTATTTTCCATATTTTGTTGCCTTACAACCAGGAATTTCAATGAATTATTGATGCTAATTTTCACAATTTCATAACAGGCCAACATCCTTCAATATGTTGGGTTTGCACACTCAAGCCCCAAGTCTTAACTATTCATTTCTTTCTTGCATTTGTTTATGTTCATGTTGGAGCAGTCCTGTTTGCTGGGGCGCCGGTCTTCTAAGAAGTAAATGAAATAAAACTTAAATTTCCACTTAAATTCCAGGTTGTAGGATAACAAAATGAAGCATGTTGAGGTAGATCATTCTGGTTTATGCACCGGTGCAGCCAGAGAAGGAAGGCAGAGGAGAATGCAGAGGTAAAGTCTGAAGAGATAGTGGTTCTACTTACATTTGCAGCCATTGTCCCAAAAATATCCGGGCAGGCAGTCCTGACACTTGGGCCCTGTTATGCCCTCCTTACATATACAAAATCCTGTGCCATTACACCGATCACTGACTGAGCCAATGGGATTACAATTACAGTCTGGAAAAACAGAACACACACAAGAGCTGGAAACTTGACCCATGTTCAAGGCGTGTCGAGTCGGCTACAATAAAGGCGTACTTTTTAAAGGTATAGTCACAGTTTATTTGGAAATGGTTTAAGCACGTTTTCTTTAGGGTCCCGTGTTCTTCCTAAAAAGTCCCCGAAAATAAAATGGACCGTTATGCATTTTCTATGGAGAAATCAAATATTGCAAGGTACGTAAAACCAAGAAACCAATCTGGTTTAGCTCAGTATTCTTTGGTAAACGCTACATCAAAAGACTGGCTACCTGTCTGTACCTCTGCTAATGTTCTCCAACCAGGAACCAGACTTACTTGTGTGTGGCTGATCTGTTGTTGCCAAAACCACATTGTTTATTCACACTTTTCAATATTTGATGGCTAATGCTATTTCTTTCCATAGAAAATGCATTACAGTCCATTTCATTCTCGGGTACATTTTTGAGAATGTTTACTAAAGGGTTTGTATAGTCTCAGATCATCTCAGAGTGGTGCACTGACATATTTACTTCTATGTCTATTGTTGATGTCCTTGAGGCATCTACTCTCATAATCTCTTTAGTCTTCAGTGTTTCTATAAGTGTATTTGACGTCTGATTGCCTTCTGTCTGTCTGATCCATAGACTTTGCTAACATATTGTCTGAGTTTTCGATTTTTAACAACCCACTCTGAGAGGATCTTTTGCTCCATTGAGTTCAAGTTTCAGTTTTTGCATTAGCTTTTACATTTGTGGTTCAACAATTGCCAAAAAAACTGCAACAATTAAAATGCTACCATTTCAATTTTGATGGAGACAGAATGAAAAGGAAATGACTCAAATATTTGAAATAGAGATGACATTTTGAATTCAATATTTGTATCTAAGACATTTGTTGATAAACATGCAATGAGCAAATCTGCAAAGCATTACCAGTAGCTTTGTCATTTCAATTGTCATCGTGAGCTATTTCTGCACATGCTGTATCTAAAACAATATTCATTTTGGCAGAGTTTAAGAGAAGAGGTGGGAAAGAGAAGAGCTGGTGACAGAAGTGTGTTGAGCAGAAATCACATGGAAAATGGCATTAAGCAAAGAATGGTTAAAGTTGATGAGTACATTGAAATGGGCATTGTAGTAATACGTCTGTTAGGCCTGGCTCTTCTCTATTTGTATTATACCTTTTAAAAAAGTTACTGTGTGACTTGGAAAAGTCAGTGCAGTCCAGTGCAGTTTAGTCCTGGTTTAGTCCTGGTTTAGTCCTTGTTTAATCCTGCTTTAGTCCTTGTTTAGTCCTGGTTTAATCCTGCTTTAGTCCTTGTTTAGTCCTGGTTTAGTCCTGGTTTAATCCTGGTTTAGTCCTGGTTTAGTCCTGGTTTAAGTCCTGGTTTAGTCCAGGTAATCCCCTGGTTTAAACTGTTTTCATTGGTATTTCAAATTTCCATTAATATTTGATGATGATGGTGTTTTTCTGTCCGTTCGTTCTACAGTCACTGTCGCTGTTCCCGCCTCAGGCTCATAGTAGCTGAGGAACCACAACCAAGGTAAACAAAAACAAATGGACGTGTAACATTAATTAGGTGTAAATTTAACACTTTGCTGATTGATGAAACTATGGACAGGAAACAGTTCACATTCACACGAACCATCTGTCTTGGTCTCACTTTACTGAGTCAGTCCGACTAGAAATATGAGACCCACACACACACACACACACACACACACACACACACACACACACACACACACACAGGGCAGCTCTCTGCGAGGGGGAAACTGGACCAAATTAACAGACAATTATTCCTTCTTTATTGATGGTCAGAATAATCAGAAGTAGTAGTTATGCAGATTGGTAGGTGGTCCTTGGGGCTCGTAAAATACTTTTTTCAGTGCCAGCCATCATGACGACCCCACCGAACTCGGTGGTCCCGTGATGTTTACATATAACAAAATCAACACGCAAGCTTTTTCATTAATGCAACGCTAACAGAACGACTGATTGCGCCAGTATTAGCTTTTTGAATCGCTTTGCCCTGAACTCGAGCAGCACTCCCAACAATCTAATGTGCAGACAGACAGCATCCACACCACCCTTCAAAACGCCTGTGGTCTTATAAGTAGAAAAAAAAACTAAAATCTAAAATCCCATGGCCCCTGAAGGCAGCACATGAGGAATTCACTGATTTCCGCTGCGTCGGGTGAAGTCCATTTAACCTGTAGACCAATCTCTCAACCTTCATACCTCAGGCCTGTGGTTATGTTAGGAGCTGAATACTGATGAGTGAATCAGGCCTGAAACATATAATTGTCTTTGGGCATTCTCCGCCTCACTCATTTCAAACCATGTGAAGCCTGGACGCAGCGATTTTCTGCCCGTTCGATTTGAGAGACACCGGCTGAATCTAAATGAAGCGATGTTTCAACTCTGTCAAAATAATAATACATATGTTTTTCTAATGTGTGATTTAAAACAGCTGTGGCGGTGGTGCAGTGGGTAGATGCTCGCCCTTCAACCGGAGGGTCGGTGGTTCGAGTCCCCGCCCGTGCACACGCCGTCAGGCCCTCCCGTGGACCCACCACCCGCGGGAGGTACCATGGTGCA
>JAVQKC010031321.1:0-10490 GCA_036025475.1 Philypnodon macrostomus | reverse complement strand
GAGTCAAATACAGTTTACAGTGTAATGAGTCAAAGACAGTTTACAGTGTAATGAGTCAAAGACAGTTTACAGTGTAATGAGTCAAATACAGTTTACAGTGTAATGAGTCAAAGACAGTTTACAGTGTAATGAGTCAAAGACAGTTTACAGTGTAATGAGTCAAATACAGTTTACAGTGTAATTTTTCTAAGCTACGAGGAACTGTGGGAACACTCAAAGGTCAGTTACTATGTTATCCTATACTATACTATGTTCTCAAACGCTCTGAGACCAACGGGCCATTCTCCAGGCTGTAACCCACCTCAGGCCCATAGTTGTGAGTATGACCCCCTAATAAGAATATGACAGCTCTCCTTTTCCCTCTGCTCTAACTCATGTCCATTCACTAACTCCCGCTATTGTCACCCCATTGTCACCCCAGTCTACCCCAGTCTACCCCATTATGTACTTTTTGGTTTAACCCAGTGTACCCCAGTGTTTCCCAGTGTACTCCAGTATACCCCATGGTGTACCCTATGGTATAACCCAGTGTACCCCAATGTACCCAATGGTATAACCCAATATAACTCAGTTGATGTGCCCCTTATTGACTGTCCCTTAACTCTATCCTTACCCAGATTTACGACCAAACCTTTCAGCAGAAACCCCCATTTCTGCAGACAATGTCCCTAAACCGCCTGTACCCCCCCGGCCCACGGTCACCGGGTCTCGGGCCGAAACCCAACTTAAACCCAGCCATCCCCGGGACTCCATCCGCAGCCTGGAGGACACCCTGAAGACCTGGCTGCACTTCCCTGATCACGAGCCTCCGAATCGGGCAGACTTTGTGCTGGAGCTGCCCCCTGAGCTGCTCCGAAAGTCCATGTGGAGCTCGTTACTCTTGACCAAAGGGGGTCCAGCCGCGTTTGTGATATGGCTTTACAACCGTTTGAACCAGGAAGAGTTGTATTCAATGCCAAACCAAGCCAAACCGTGGGCTCGTGCCAAACGCTCTCTGAACAAAGGTTGGGATATGCATGGCTCAGTGTTCACTGCACAGAGAGGCACAATCTTTTTCACCAAAATCTTCTAAAAACAGGCACTTTTTACAGAAAGTGTCTGGCTTTGACTCACTCAGACCTGTCTCAGAGGAGCCAACAGAAGCATGGCAGTTCACCTAAACAAACCTGGTCCTGAACCTGCTGAGGGCGGAGGCTGCTGCGAAACTCTGGAAACTGGGAGTCATATCTTTGTCTCACACAGAAGACTCTCAATGTCTTCATAAAAAATACAAACTCCATGTCCATCATGACACTATTTATGTTTATGTGTTATTCATAAGAACACTGACATAGTTTCAGTAAAAATGACGATGAAGAGCAGAGCATAAATCTTCTCAGATTAGATCCTCCTCAGGTCACCAAATTTCACACCCCAAAGTCAGGTCCCTGTTTATCTGGTGAGAACCTGGTTTAGTGTGAACTGCCCTGGTGCCTGTGGTTAGGCCTGGTTTAGTGTGATGGTTTTTGAAACAGAAGCTCCCTGGTGCCAGAGCGTTTGCTGCGGCCTCAGCTCCTCGCCGTGGTATGGCCCGGGTTTGTGTTGTTGATATGGAGCACGACGTGGCACTAACCTTGTCTTGCACCATATTACGCCGGTGTTCACCAGAATACCCCTGTGTTTAAGTACATCTATGTCTGTGTCATTCCAGTCACTGAAGTCGTGGGCAAACCTGCTGCGGTCGCTCCCGAGGGGGTCAAAGGTAACTATCACATAAGATACAACGGAGCTAAATACAATAATTACGTTTTTACAGATATACTCGTCACAACGGGACAGTGATGTGTGACACTGTTCCTAAAATACAATATAACTTGACTATGACCTGGTTCTACTGAAATACTACTGTCATGAGATACTGAATAACGTTCCACAATATCCTGAACGTTCTGTGACTAGTATTTTGTGTTTCTGTTCTTTGTCCTGATGAATCTGTCTGTACCAAACATTTTTTGTGTTATCTGTGAATGTTTGAGTGGGAGATCAGAACAGGCAAGCTCCAAGTTAGATCTGGAACTTTATTTTGTAAGATCGTTTTTCAAGTTAAAATAGAATATTTCATGTTTAATATTTAGTTAGCATTGTAGTATTGTAGTCAAGACCGGACTATCCCAGACCAAGACCAGACCGAGATCAAGACCAGTCCAAGACCAAGACCAGTCTGAGACCAAGACCAGTCTGAGACCAAGACCAGTCTGAGATCTAAGACCAAAACCTTTATGAGTAAGACCAAGGCACATCAAGACCAGTTCAAGATCAGAGATGAGACCGATGAGAGAGTCAAACTGTGTCTGAGACCGAGTCAAACTGTGTCTGAGACCGAGTCAAACTGTGTCTGAGACCGAGTCAAACTGAGACCGGTCTCGGCCACTGCATCACTATAGCACAGGATTTGGAGTTCCCTTATTACTAGTACAGACTGGTCATATTAAAATATTTTGTCACTGTGTTGGAGCTGAAAGAACTTTTTAAATTCCTATAGAAAGTTTAGGGCTAATCTAGTGAAGCCCAGTGGTTAGTTAATCACAGTTAAGATCACTTGACCAGACGAGTGCTTGTCTGTCTGTCTGTCTCCTGTTCCTGTGTCTAAACCTGGTCTTGTCCCGTCAGTGATCTCGCTCCGAGAGGACACTGTCTCTGAAATCTCTGAGACTCTCGAACTCAAGCCCAAACCGTCCAAACGTTTCTCCACATCGTTGGAGAAGAAGAAAGAAAAGCCGTCGTTTCTCACAGAAATGTCCCGAAACGTGTCGGCGACACACGGAGAATCGTTTACGTTCACGGTACGAGTGTCCGGGTTCCCCAAACCCAGCCTTCAGTGGTTTCACAACGGCATTAGCATTCATGCTTCTGCTGCCTACAAATGTATCCACGAACGAGACGAACATTCACTGATAATTCATGAGATCCGTGAAGAGTATGCGGGCGAATACTCGTGCACTGTGAGCAATCGTTTCGGACAAGCTACGTGTAAATCGCACTTAAATGTCAAGGTTAAAGAAACGGGTAAGCCACCATTTTTTACCGAAATGATTCAACACGTCCAGATGTCTGAAGGCGGTCAGGCGTTGTTTGGTTTTGTTGTTACCGGAGTTCCATTTCCTGAAATAAAATGGCTCAAAGGTAACATCCAAATTGAGCCGAGCAGGTTTATTATCATCGTCACAAATCTGGATGGCACCGGATTTTTAAACATTAAAAGTGTGAAACAGGAAAATGGCGGCATTTACGTTTGCAAAGCCACAAATGCGTTCGGTGAAGCGTCGTGTAGCGCCGAGCTCCTGATCACGGTGAAGAAAAGTACAGGGCTCAAAATCTCGCTCGCGGAGCCACAAACCTCGACGCGGACGAGTCGAGAACGATCCGATCAGATGATTTATACAATTAGCACCGACGACCGGCAAATTATTCAGAGTGAAGAGGTGGAGGCGCTAACAGAGGTCGATATATTAGCCGCAACGCTACACAAGGAGAAGCTAACGCAGCAAGCGGCCGTGCTACAATCTCACGCCATTCAAGAGCGAGTGTCTCTCGCTCCGACACATCCCGAGCTGTCGTCCGCGCTCCAAGTGAAACAGTTCAAATTGACAGCATTTGCGTCGTCGATACTAGAACAACAGAAGATAATGGAGCAACATTCGGATCGCATCCTCAGTCCGGAGGTTTCTGAAGTTAGCTTTGTGCGAGAGGAGAAGTCTAAGCTAATGTCGGCTACGTCTGAAGAGGTGCTGCCTTTGAGCACAGTCAGAGTGGAACAGCTCAAAGATATCGCTCAAGAAAAGACCAAGACCTCAATGGAAACTTGCCAAATCCTTAGCGCGTCACAAGTCAAATCAAACAAACCCATCTGTGATGAGATCCTGAGAGAACTCCACCACCCCAAAGACGAGAAGTCCTTCAAAGTCACCGAAGGGGTTAAGATATTATACTCTGCTCAATCATCAGAGCAACTGGCTGTAACAGAAGCCCACGCCATGCCGTTAGCTGACTTAGATGAAGCTACGAAACCGCAAACTCACAAAGAGCTAGCTAAAACTGTTGTAGCGCCCGTTAGCCAAACCAAACTGCAGTTATACAAAGAACAACGCTTTGAGATTGAGAAACCAGAAAGAGACAAAGCCACACAAAGCAAAGACTATGAAGTAAAATCGGCCGCAACCATCGAAGAGTGGTACCAGCTACGGGCTGAAGCGCAGGGGACCGTGGGGAGATTAGACCCGGGGCTGAGTTTAGAGCCTCAGGAAGAAGCGGAAAGGTCATTAAAAATACAGGTAATTAGCAAACAGGATGTGTACGAGGCAGAAGGGAGATTTAGCTCTGAAAAACCACCCTCAGCAAATGCAGATGTCCGGAAAAGTCCGGTGTTACTGCAAACGGTTACGCACGAAGACCAGCGTACTTTAGTCTGTGAGAGCTCATCAGAAGTCTCTGAAAAACCCAATGTAGAATCAGTTTCAGTTAAAACCGAATCACGGCAAAAGAGGCAGGCTCAGTGCGTTCATTCTCCGATTGTTTTACCGAAAGAGGATGTGTTAAAAGTGTGTAAAACTGAGGAACAAGTGGCGATAACCAAAAAGGAAAAAGCTCGGAAAAATGCAGCGATTTCCGAAGAAAGGCGAGAATTAACGGCAGAACGAGAGCAAGCCTTACAGACTAGTGTGTCTGGGGTCACGTCCCAGATCCGAATAGAACCGGAGCCGGTCAACGTTCTACCCTTGTCCGTTTTACCCACGCAGATGTCTAAAGAATCACCGTTTGTGAGCGACACCAAACACCAGAGGGCACTAGTGCAAAAAGAGGAGTATTGGAATATAATGCAGGCATTAAATGTGATGGAAACCCGACTGTTAGAAGAAGGGCACGCGGATAAAATCAAAACAGAGACAGCGTTCAAACCAGTGCTGAAAACTGAGCCCAAAATCCCCAAAAGACCCATTTTTATCGAAGAGAAAGCGGTGGCCACAGAGACCTGTGCGGTTTTAGAGGCGGCAGAACAGGACTTTGCGTTGCAGATCCAAGAAGGACAGTCGGTGCGGCAGAGCGTGGTGCTGGAGGAGAAACAGATGATCACCGGCGAACAATCCACCGAGATCCGCAGATCTGAGGGCCAAACCCTGAGCGTTGTTCAGCAACAGAAAGGCGTTTCATTTGTTCACGAGACGCAAGATTCTGCGACGTTACCCAAAGAGCTGCATTTCAACGTTCACATTCCAAGAACGGCCGAAGGAAATCTGAAACACCAGGTTAGAGATGCGCTGAAGTCGGCAGTCGCTTTTGAGCAGCCCGTTTTGTTCGCCGACATCGTGAAGAAGCTGGAGCCTGCAGAGATCCATGAGGTGCACATCACAAAGCAGCCAAAGCTAGTGGCGTTTTCATACCTGATCACGACTCCGGGGAATCCCATAGAGATCATGCTAATGCTGGAGAGCGAGTATCCCCAAAACGCAGAACTCAAGTCAGAAATCAAGGTGGCGCTGAACGCTTTGGTTTCCAAAGATCAGCAGAGTTTAACGTCAGAGAAACTTCACGAGACGCTAGCCCAGAACAAGCCCCAAAAAGCTAACGTAGGTGCTGCCGTGTGGAAGAATGAGGTGCTCTCGACGGTGGTAGAGGAGTTGACCGTAGGCGAGAGCGCGGTAAGTTTGTCCGGTGCCGCGTTAGAAAAGGCCGGAGTCCAAACAGAACGTAAAGCCATATTTGAAAGTGCCACTAAAACTGAACACCAGGTTAAAGAGTTGGCGATTCCCAGAAGTGAGGAGTACATTTCCGAAGCCGTGATGATCAGCGAAACATCAGAAACCGTCCTAGATTCTCCGTCTGTCGCCGAACCGCTCCAGGACGTGTGCGCGGAGGAAGACGGTAAGGCTGTTTTCAAATGTACGGTGAAAAACGCCACCAAATCCAACTGGTTTTTGAACGGTAACGCGGTTCGGCCGGGCGCAGAGTTCGAGTGTTCCAGAGATAGGGACACATTCCGGCTGACGATCGGTAAAGTGTCCAAACGGCAACACGAAGGAGAGTACGGTCTGGAGGCGGAGAGCGAGGCTGGGAAGACCTGGACCACGGCTCGACTCAGCGTGGTCCAACGAGGTTCATGATGGATGTGGTCATCATCGTCTAACCTCACCGTGTGCTGCTGTGGAGATCTCAGGAGAACACAACTGAAAACTCAGTTCAAACATTCAGCTCAAAACCAGTCTTCACTCAAACATTTATACAATAATGAAACCATACATTTATCAGAATTATGTAGATCATGTTTTATTCAGCGTATGCAAATTGAAGTAAACTAATCTAAATTATTTTTAAATTAATTTAAAAAAATCAACAAAATCAAATAAATCTCAACCCAGTTTAAGAATGTGTTAATCTTGAGATCTCCACAGTTGTTGGCTCCTCCACATTCCAGTTCAATCATTTCACAGGAGCTTCATTCACCCTTTCTTGTCATCATCTCTGTTTTCAGCTTTTCACATTTGATCATCTTCACTTTTATTCGGCAGCTTTCGAAAAGAGAACTGGATCTGTATGGAAGATTTTTTAATTATAATTTAGATCCATTTACATTGAAAAACCTCAATAAACAAATAAATAAAAAAACAATAAAAATAAAGAAACAAAACAATTAAAAATAAAACAATTAAAATATATAAATGAATGAAGTAGTCATTTCTACAGTGATCTACAGTGATCTCCAGTGATCTAGAGTGATCGACAGTGATCTAGAATGATCTACAGTGATCTCCAGTGATCTCCAGTGATCTCCAGTGATCTAGAGTGATCGACAGTGATCTAGAATGATCTCCAGTGATCTAGAGTGATCGACAGTGATCTAGAATGATCTACAGTGATCTACAGTGATCTGCAGTGATATATTCGTGTTTGTCTCAGATGCAGATCCAGTTCTCTCAGCGTCTCACAGTTTTCATTTTCTCCACAGTCTCCCTTCATCAGATTCACTCCACCTTCTTACAGACATGTGGAATATTAGACCTGGTTTAGTCCGGTTCAGTCCTGGTTTAGTCCTGGTTTAGTCTTGGTTTATATCGTAGTTTTCGTTCTGTAGCTCAGACCCTGATTCCACATGTCTTTAACCCTGTACATTCCTTTAAAAGTCATTCATTCCTCATTTATCCTGGTTTATATTTCAAACCTAAATTAACCCATTATTCCCGTCTCTTCCCGTTTTCAGTGAAGCCCGTTTTCCGTCGCCGGATCTCACCGGTCGAGAGCAACATCGGAAACCCGGTGAAGTTCGAGTGCGAGACCGAGGACGCTCCGAACGTGAGCTTCAGATGGTTCAAAGACGGGAAGCAGCTGAAGGAAGGCAATCAAATCCGAATGATCAGCCGCTTCAGCTCCTCGTTTCTGGAGCTTCTGAGTCCGCTGAAGGAGGACAGCGGAGAGTACATGTGCCGAGCCTCTAACCCACACGGCTCGGACGAGTGCACGGCCCTGTTACACGTCACAGGTATGACCTACACACATGAGGAGCTATCATCCTGCTGTTTCTTCAGAAGACCACGGTGAATGTAGCGAGAATGAACGTGGTCAGATTTCAGATCGCTGATATTCTGTATTCGGCAATATAATGTCGGTCACTAAATAAAATCAACTCTGGTCCAAGTCTCAAAATTTGTGCAGCCAGACTGAGGAGTTAGTGAAGGGCCTTTCTGGTGAATCATTTTTTGCTAAATGGCATTTTCTTAGATGGATTTGAATTGCCTTTCGTTGAACAGTAAGCTGGAAACTGAGGTCCGATCTTTCTCAGTGTTTTGTGACTGATTCAGGGTCCGTTCTCTCGTCTGGAGTTTTAGTTTTGATGTTTTTTGTGAGATGAGATCATCTTTGGGCTCGCTCAGATGTTCTATTTAAAGAATTGCCATTGTTTTAAGTTGATAATTTTCAGGTCAGTTAGTGATTTTAACAGGGTTCACTCAGTCTCTTCTTGATTTGGGTAGATGTTTGATGTGAGGTTTGATGTGATGTTTCAGTGATCTGTTCATAATGGACTGGTTCATTTTCAGTTTCTGGTAAATGGATTCAACTGGCCTGACTCAGTTGCGACTTCAGCGTTAGATGAGTTAGATGTCCTAATGTCCAGACTAGTGTAGATGTGTCCACGATGTTTCTGTTCAGCCTTGATCTAGTCCTTTGTGTGTTGACCGGAACTAATGCACCTGTTCAGGCGGCTCTAAATATGCCTGCTGGATCATACACATGTTCATACACATGATCATACACATGTTCATATACACATGTATGTGTAACTGGTATGTTTTGATGCCGTCTGCTGCTGCTTCATTTCTCGTCAGCTGCTCCACACTAACCCTGTCTCCTCTCTCTCTGAACCTGTAGAAAAGTCCTCCCCAGTCTTTATATCTAAACCTGACAGCCCCCAGACACTGTTCGTGGGCAAACGGGTTCAATTTATCTGTGAAATCAGAGGCTCCGCTCCTCTCAGTGTTGTCTGGCTCAAAGACAACCAGCCCGCCCGCTTCCAGAGCTCTTTGGAAGGGAATAAATGTGCTCTGGAACTCCCCCTGGTGGAGGCCGGTGACAGGGGCGTATATGTGTGTAAAGTGTCTAATGCCCTGGGCTGTGCAGAGTGCTCCGTCACGCTCACGGTGCTGGACAAGCCCACGTTCGTGCAACCTTTGGGGGCAGTGGTGGCCGCTGTGGTGGGCACACCCTTACACCTGGAGGCCACTGTGGAAAACGACAGCGGCGTGAGCTTCACGTGGAGCCGTGATGGGCGTAAAGTTCACCAGTCGCCCGACTGTAAACTGTCTTTTGAGAGAAAGACGGTCACGCTGGATATTCTGAAAACCACTCTGAGAGACTGTGGTGGATACGTTTGTACAGTCACCAACGAGGCCGGAAGTGCCTCCTGTTCCACTGTCGTCAAAGTACAAGGTAAGAGCTGTCTGCTTCAAACGCTGCTGTTGATGTGGATCAGGTTCACTGTGTCTTCATGGCTCACGTGTGTCACGTGTTTCTGTGAAAGTCTTTTTTATCATAACGTGTTCAAAAACCCTTCTTTTGTAGTTTTTGTAAACTCTGTCCCAATCATCTTTGTATGTTATGTTTTTAGTTTTGGGGAATCTAGGCTTGTATATTCTTGATCAAATCATCTTTTACATTTAAGTTTCTATTTATGATCACTAATTTCTTGATACAATTTTGAAACTCAAGCCTTTGCTGTATGTTGTCAGGCCTGTCTCATTTTCTATCAAAAATCGATTTCTTTTAGTCGAGTTGTTTAGTTCCTTACGATATCTCACCTCTGACCCTGTCTTCGTCTGCGTTTGACCCGGGTCACACAGAGCCCCCGGTGTTTGTGAAGCGTCTGGAGAGTACCACCTTGTGGAAGCGGGGCGCCGCTGTTCATCTGCAGTGCACAGTGAAAGGCTCTCCTGAGCTGAGAGTCACATGGTTTTATAATGACATAGAACTCAGAGCCGGCGATAGACACGGCTCAAGCTTTAAGGACGGCGTGGCCACATTAGAGCTCCACCAGGTGGCGCTGTCGGACAGCGGAACCTACAGCTGTGAGGTCCTGAACGAGTCGGGCTCAGAGATCTGCAGCACCAGAGTGACTGTTAAAGGTCAGTGTAGGTTCAACAGACGCAGTGATCGACAGTCTTCCAGTTCCAGTAGCTTTTAGAGACATCTCGATCACTGTGTTTTGGTTCAAATCCCACGCTAGTCTCCGTAGTCACGACCTGAGTCCGAACCCTAACCCGGTCTTACCCTGGTCCCTCTCAGAGCCGCCCGAGTTCCTGCGGGCCCTGGAGAATGTGGAGGCCGCGCGGGGGTCCGTAGCCCTGCTGGAGTGTGAGGTGTCTGGGTCGGCCCCGTTCGAAGTCTCCTGGAAAAGGAATAAAAAGCGGCTTGTGCCGGATGATCAGAAGTTCCGTATCGTGAGTCTGGGCTCCGTCTCGTCTTTGGAGATCCACGGGTTCGAGAGCTCAGATGTGGGAGAGTATGAGTGTGTGGTGTCCAACGATGTGGGCTCGGTCAGCAGCAAATCAGTGACCAAACAGAAAGGTCAGTCAGGCTGAGAGGGAAGTCAAGTGGGTTTTCAATTCAATTCAATTTTATTTGTATAGCCCTATGTCACAACACAATTACCTCAGAGGCTTCACAAAAATACATGTATGTAAACAATAAACAAGGTCATTGTAAACAGTAACAAAGTTAATAAACAATCAATAAACACACAAACAACAGACTGTCCTCAGACCCTCCATCGACAGGAACAACTCAAGGATGTGATAGAGGGATCCACTCCAGGACAGACAGGCTATAGATGTGATACAGGGATCCACTCCAGGACAGACAGACTATAGATGTGATAGAGGGATCCACTCCAGGACAGACAGGCTATAGATGTGATAGAGGGATCCACTCCAGGACAGACAGACTATAGATGTGATAGAGGGATCCAC
>JAVQKC010031317.1:0-10559 GCA_036025475.1 Philypnodon macrostomus | reverse complement strand
ATTATTATTATTATTATTATTATTATTATTATTATTATTATTATTATTATTATTATTATTACAAATAGTTAATAATGCAAAAATCCGATTCACACGATGCTGCAGACCAAAGTTCCTGTTAGGGGTAACAGGTGGGTACCCTGAACAATGGCCAGTTAGTTGAAGGTCAATCTTACATTCATTCACTGGAGATCAGAGAGAACACAAGGAGGACAGGCAGACCCCACCCAGAGTCTAAAATTTTGCTAAATTTTAGACACCTTAATACAAAATAATGGACAATACTATTTTATACTACATTTAATATAATTTGGAAACTGTGTATAATACTGTAAAATCAGAATGTCATAGAAGCATTTTACTGCATAGCTTCAGTCTGTTCTTATTATAGGATATGGTAAACTCAGCAGGTCAACCAGCTCAGTGGGATATGGCTATGCCTGTCAAATACTGTAAGCTACTGTAAACCTATAGCAGCCATACATGTGACATCCAACCTGGTTCATGAAGGTTTATGATTCAGAGTCCATGTCTCTATATATAATTTCTCTTCATACCCGATCCAAAATGTAATACACTTGACTGCAGTCTGTAAATCTGTATGGTATTTACATGGCATTTAAAACCCCCCAGACTGATTGGCATTTTGATAGCACAACTCATTATTTGTGCTGCACGTTTTGGAGCATGACTTTGACTGGTCGTCCCTAGATCGCCCGATAAAGGGGGCTATTGTCACTTCACACGCCATCTGAAGCTTTGCAGTCAACTTAAAATCCCATGCATCCTGCTGGGATCGCTGTATGTTTTCACGTCTGGCCACCCCAACTAATTTCTTGTTTAGCTAATCATGCAACACATAATCATAATTAGCCTAAGCCCTGTGAGTTATTTTGTGAAAGGGATATAGCTTCTCACAAACAACCGCTTACACCAGAGCCAAGAGGCTGCAGGCTTATTACAGACCAGACATCACTGAACACAATCAGAACTTAATGGCACTGAAACAGACATTTGAGAAGAGGACTGCCAAAGTCTTCACATAATGGAGGAAGTCGTCTACTAATGTGCCAATAGTAGTGCCAACAGGGCTGCACAATATATCACAATGTCAACAATTGCAATATCTTAATGTATCAGAATGAATGTTATAACTGACAAAGATTTACTCAAGTTATGTTATATTACCACCTCATAATTCAGAGAGAGTTTTGTAAAACTAGAGCTCATTTAGGCTCATTAAGATTCAGCCCCAGTATCTCGAAATATAAAATCACATCTTTTTTGTCATAGGATAATGGACCCTTAATAAGCATATCCAGATCGGCAATCATTTTGTCACAGTCACTTGAATGCCAGAGTCACTTGAATACCACAGTCACTTGAATAGCTAATGAAAACATGAAACATCCACTGACAGATGCAGAAGTCACACCTGATTTACTCGTCCACTTATTGAACACTAAGCGCTGGCATTCATTCATACCTTTTCATTTCATTAACAGCTGCTTATTTGATTCGACTGAACACAAACGTGTGACAGGCAAAAATAATTACAGCTGCTATTTTCTGGCACGCTAATTTTCATATTTTTGGGCCAGAAAAGTAAAGCAACAATTTTACATACAATACATCGTCAATGATTAATGTTACCTTACAGACATGCATGTTTAAGTTAGCTGCTCTTGTACATTAGAAATTCAAAGTAAAGTTTCAACAAGGTCACAATTTTCCTTTTTACGCTTCCTCTTTGGATGTTATTTGGATTTTGAACTAAACCGATCCTGACATAAGGAAGAGCTTGTAACAATCCCTGATTTCTGCACTAGAGAACGTGATGCAGGAGCAGTTGACAGCTACAAGATTGGCCAATTCAGACAAGCCTTAAGGGGGTTCTCAAATCGCACTGGAGCTGAATAGAGGATGTGGTGATAAGAAAGGACCAAATTAACTGCATTTAACCCAAACATTATTAACTAGTGTGTGCTGTTAGGGCTTATAAGTGCCTTTTACAGTTCGTAGAAGCAGGGCAGAGGTGATAATCAAGCGTTTTTGGAAAAAAATCTCAGTGCTGTGAATGCAATTAAAGTTTATTCTGCCCCACTATCACTAAGTGCAATCACATCAGCGCAATGATAATTAATGTAGGATGTTATTATTCAGTATTTGACTTTAATAGTCAAGCGACCCGTATCCTAAAAAGGCTGACATGAGGGATTTCCTAGGCAGAATCGTTAAAGGACATGCTGCTCTTTCAGGTAGAAACCACACAAGCCTGTAACCTTCAAAACAAAAAAAGGGTAACATTCAAGTTTTCCTGAAATTCATTTGGCATTCAACCATACAACAACACAATACTCCCTCCAGACAAGAGCACTGTCACTCACTGTAGGCAAGAAAATACTCCAAAATTACCAGATTAAAACAACATCGACATAATACACGCTCTATCTGTTTTCATTTGCACCTAAGTAAATACCAGTTTGGGCAAAATGTCTTACACAGAGGCTTTATAACATTAGGCGTATTACATGCAGTAGAAAAGTGTTCAAAATGATTAATTGTAGTGTTTGATCTGACTTGATGGTTTTTAGGTGTCTATCTTCTATAGCTCCACACAAACCTGATCTCAACATCACGGTCTAAGCATAAAGAAACATAAAATATAATCCACTGATGACATGGTGAGAAGAACCTACAAAGTGTGGTCACATTGTTTAATAGATTTACTGAATGTACATTTTAAATCTTGTTTACTTAAGGAATAACTAGGGTAACAGTGTGTCTTCAGATGTGCCTAAAACACCTGCACAGAAAGTAAATTAGTGATGCATTAAAGTTCACAGAAAAGGGGCCAAACCTAAACATGTGCACAGCTCTCGTGCTCCGTAGTACAGCTGCTCTTCTACCAGCGCGCGGATTAATTGTGCTTAGTAGTTTAATTAGCTTACCTTGAATAATCCACATTAACATCAGCATGGCTCGAAGTCTCGTCTTTATCTGCATGGCGCAACATTCACTTGACTTGTGCTTCAAAGTTCACTCCAAACACTCGCACAACTCCCCCAAAACTACCGCCACTTCTTCTGCCCTATTTTCTTCTTCTACGCCTGCTTAATTGTCTTCAGGTAGCAATTAACTGGAGGCAGGAGAGTGGTACACGCGGCACACTTTTCCCCATCCCGAAGAAGAGAAAAGAATCTTCTTGGTTTAATCAGCAGACGGTAAATAAAGAGAGCATTTTAGATGAGTTGTCCTCTGTGGTGACTCCAGCTGGAGTTGGACGTGTCGCTGCTTCTTGTCCCGCTCTCTCGTGAAGTGTGTGGCGTGCGTAAAGGTCCTCGCTCCACCTGCATCAGCTTGAGCCGGCTCCGTGACGCCCCCTGGCAACAACAGAGGATCAGCCTGCCAACGCGACACTGGGAGCTGCTTGAATGCACGTTGATCTAGGTATGTTCCCTTTGAAATGTAAATATTAGCAAGTCTTTTTACCTTTTTATTTATATGTGTTTCATATATGTATATTTGTTGGCTACTGCAAAGAAATTGATGCTCCAGTCATTTTTTCTGTATTATTTTGGGATGAAATTCTATATATTGTGGGAAAATGTGCACTTTTTTATACTATTCTGCATCCTGGGCCATGACCCGGCCACTCACTGTTTAAGATGGCTTCTTCTTTCTGGAAATCCATTTGCCTGATGAAGACCTAGTGCCCAAACAATGCTGTTCACTTGATTCACAAAACTCATTGGTGTTTTCTATTGTAGAAGTCGCAGCTATAAAAAGTAGTTCAGGTAATGAAAAAATGCATTTCCTCCATTGACAAGTGCATGACATTCATATAACCCAAACTTAAAATTATTGTCCATTCTTCCAAACAGTGCACAAGGGATCATGTTAGTTTTTTTCGTCTGTATAGCCTACAATAAACCAAAAATATAGATAACATTCATACATACATACATACATCCATACATACATCCATCACAATTAGGACATAAATGCCACTCATGTTTGCATCTTCCCTCTTTATATGGACTTGGAGAGGACCTTGGAACATATGATTTTTTTGTATATGCTTGCTGTAGAAAATGCAAAATATAGATTCCCCGAGTTTCACAATTCCACAACAAACATTTAGCACAGAACATGCATTACCTCTCAGACTTTTTAAGACACACTGATGCCTAATATAATATAGAATAATAATATAATATAATAACTAGCCTAATACTTTTATACATTTATACATTTTGAAGTTGAGTTGTAGCTTCAGTGCCATAAAAATGACCCACATAGAAATAACAAAAAGACTCTTAAAACACTTAAGTCCATATACCTGTAATGTCTACTCAATTATGTTGCCTTTCTGATGCATAACAAGCAAGTCTTATTTGGAGAAACCTCACCGTCACAGGTTACAGTCTCACAGGAAAACAAAAGGCAGACGCTTATACCAGAGAACAGGAGAAGCAGTGGGATTTTACATTGTAATGTAAGTCGCAGACCCAGCTCAGCTCACAATAAATGGGTTGTCAGGTAAAATATTAATGCAGGTCGGTCGATGCCTTGTATTTTTAATGGAATATAATGGATTTATTACGTGTTATTAAGCCTTGCATGTTTGGTGAGAGCAGAGGAGGAGGTGATATGCAATAAGACAATGCTGTGAGTTTGTCACACATATGGAAAGACGTGTGCAGTTTTATCTGCTTCAATAGAGTTTAGGTCTGACAGGGACTTACACTTCTCACTTATTTATGACGTCTGCTTTTTGTGCAACCTACTGTCCTTGTCCTCTTCGATTGTTGTCTGATTCTGGAGTTATATCTGGTGACGTCCCCACTGAAATGACTTCAGGATTTCGAGGTTTTAAATTCTATCTATACTATACCATTTTGTAATGAATGCTATATACAAGATTATATGCTATATATAGGATATTTTGCTTTATAACAATAACATATGTATAACTTTTATAATATAATGTTTAAAATACCGTGATATTGCTTAGCCCTTTTGGATGCTAATAAATGGCATCTTAAATACAGTTCTGTGTTTCCCAATGAAGGTTTCAATTTGCTATAATATAATGAATAAAGAATTGTAGATTTTATAGTAGCTTACAACTTCAGATTTATACTTTTTTAATGTTTTTTATGTTTTTTATGTTTTTTATGTTGTTTGTTTTTATGTTTTTTTATTTTGTTTGTTTTTTATATTTTTTCTGTTGTTTTTTCTGTTTTTTTTTTGTTTTTTTACAACACAGCCCCATAAGCATTCAAATCTGAATGTTACCACTGAACACACTGAAAAAGAAGAACACTATCTATATATCATTAAATAAAAACAAAAATACTGTGATGAAGATGTGTGTTCATGTTGCCCAGCCCTATTTGACCTTAATAAATGCCATCAAAAATAGATAGTTCTGAACTGTGCATTTCCTATGAAGATGTCTGGATGTCACATGTGATGTAGTGCAAATGTGTAAATCCCATACATTAAGAGTTTGATGTCAGTGCCATGTGTGAATAATTGATTACTCGTACCAAAGTGTGTAAAGAAGTGCTGATATAAGAAATACCACAGCTTGCATGTTCAGGCCTTTTCATCCCATTTCAACTTCAATAAGCTACATTTGCCGTAGAGCAGGCTTTACAAATTAATTCAGCAAAAATGATGTTGAAGGTTACTCTGCCACCTGTGCTTTCATGCGCTGCACACAGGAAAAATGGCTGCACAAAGCACTGACTTTGACAAAATCTAATCTCTTGAGGAATTTTTTTTTGGTTGGTTTTTCCAATATCTCTGATTTGTGTCCGTTTGTGTGGCTATCTTTTGAGGAAAAATACTCCCAAAGGCTTCCTCAATATGTCCATTGTTAGCCCATGTACGTCGGAGGAGATGCGCTTCTCTTATCTGGCTGCCAGATGGAAGACAAGTTTAGCCTTGAGAGTCCACCTTGTTTTTGGCACTGAATTTCACATTTGAACGCTTAGCCTATAATCATATCATCCTCCCCATGTGGGTTGGCTGAGCACTCCCCATTGTTAACCAGCATAACCCAAAGTTAGGAAAAATAATAAAATACAATCATTAATCGAATATTTTGGCTAAAATTGCTAAACTTATAGTGTAAAGGACTAAATACCAGAAAGTTTATCATTTAGCTTCCCATATACAGCTAATAAAACATTTACATATTGGCTTGGTTCAAAGGACAGAACAGTTACAGGAGGAAGTCAAAGTATGTAAAATGATGGGATCTTTGAGTCTACAGTTCAGCTCATGTGATTACACCCAGAGGCAATCTATGACAGGACACAAGAGCAGAAAATAGACTCTCAACGATTTCAGGCAGCAGGTATTTTATGCCTACAGTACAGTACGTTGAGTGCACCCTCTAGTGGTCAAGGTGTGAAATCGTCACTCAAAGCCAGCCCCTTCACCTTCACTGAACCTGCCCACAGAGAAGATTTAGATGTGTTTGAGGGGCTTTAAGATGGGTGGGCGGCAGGCAGGTCAGCAGTCGCTCGCAGGGCTAACGCAGATGGACAGACGATCACTCACACTGAGGCTGGTACCTTTGGGGAGAGTCTGAGAGTGTGTGACCTGCATGGATTTGTGGGGAAGAAAACACCCAGAGGACACCCATGTGAGACAAACATCCACTGGCCTCAGAGTTACCACTGTCCACTACCACTGTGATGATACAGACACTACACAGTGTGGACCTTTCTGTAGTAAATGATGATATACTTTGACATTTTAGATCAATATAATGAATTGGACAATAAAGAATATCACTTCTGCAAATTTTTTCCACCTATTGTTTGTTGTGAATATTTTTTTGGTGAGGATTCAGGAAGCCAAAAATACTATCTCCAGTCGCAGGGGGTCAGTAAGAAATAATTAATTCATAATCACATATTTTCCTTTTTGAGATCTTTGCAAAGATTCACTAGTCTCCAGTGAATTCAGATTGATCAGCATTCCAACACAAATGTAACAAACAGTGACTCTTAGAACCTCACAAGCTACATTGTAAGATTTGGACTTGCTGAATGAATGGGTCTGTATACAGGCGTTAACAAAACCAGCCAAGAACAAAACAGTGGTAATTTTTGACAGATAATGATTTACCATTAGAAGGGAGTATAAATAATATAATTCAAATAACTCAAAATCTAAACTTGAGCAAAAGTTATTAGAGGATCACGTGTAGAAGAAGCACATCTAACAGTAGAGATGTCTAAGCCTCCCAAGATCTAATTATATATTACTGTCACTGATAACTGATGAGTTTCTTTCACAATCTGAAAAGGCTGTGGCCTGAGTAAATGCCATGTTTCTGTAGATGGTTGACGGGTAAATTGGTGTTCGGCTGATAAGTGTGTGAGCCCGGTGTTTAAAAGCATGCTGCATGTATGTGCAGTATAAATGAAGTGTGTGCATTCATGGTGACATTTGTGTAAATGGCATTCAAATCCACCTCCGCAGTCTTGATCTACACTGCTGACCTCTTCTACACATCTGCACAACAGAGAATGTCACAGTCTGTCCTTCAGTAAATGACATAAGTGACACTTTTACCAAGCTGTGACGCCTACTCACACAAATAAAGAGGGACTATGCTGATAATGAAATATTGCCACGGTTACAGTTGATGAAGACACATTAGCACACAATAGTCCTGTGCTGTAGCCTCAAAAAATGCTAACTCTTTTCTGCTGTTATCACCATGTTTCCTTGTCAAAAATATATCTTTATTTAAATTCATGGATAATTGGGTAATCCTGTACGCTAAGGCACCAACCTTCTCTGGAGCTGAAAATATTTGGTTTCAACTTTAAGATAGGAAAGGAAGCTTGCTACTAGTTCCCATTGTTTGCATTAGCCGTAGTAAGAGAGCCTTAAAGGAAAGCAGATCTCAAAAGACACAAAATACACACAGAAATAAAGTGGCATTGCGCTTATAAAGAAATAATGCCACGGTTAAAGTCAAGGAAGAATCATCTGTGTGTTACTTTTTAAAGGGAGCCTCTTATCCAAAATCAACTTTTCTGAGCGTCCTTGTCAAAAACATATCTAGAGTTTTATTTATGTTCATACACAAATGTTTGCGTAATCCTATATGCTGAGGCACTAACCTTCTCAGGAGCTGAAAACACCTGGTTTCACCTTTCTACTCTTCTGTATACAAGTAAAGAACCTTGCTGCTACTTTCCATTGTTTGCATTGGCTGTAGTAGTGACGTGAGTGTGGTTGGTGAAAGAAAACAAAGCCCTAAAAGGACCTCAAAATACACTTTCAATACATTTTCTACATTAGGAAATTATAAATGCTAATCTAGAGGTTGCCCAAATTGATTCAAGCGTCAAAGGGCTTCAGAGTCCCCCTTTAAGTAAAAATGAAGCAAAGTGGAAGAAGGGGCCTGTATTTTAACTTGAGCTGTGTTGAGGACAGTTTAGAGATGACAGTTTGAAGAATTCTCCCGGTGAAATCAGAGCTATTCATTTTCTCTGGACATTGACCGCTTCCTTCCTACATTTCCATTAAAAATGTAGGAGTCGCACTGACACTGGCTCATATTGTACAGTGGGGACAAGCGCCATGCTGCTGTGACAGTCTGCCCTGAATAATTGGCAGACTGGGGGTGTGTGTGTGGCACTGGACGCCTGCCACATGTTTGGTGATATGAGCCCAGAGTGTAATGGGCCTTCTGTCATTTGTCACTCCTTACCGTAATACAGAGGAGATTAGATTTGGACCAGTATAAGGAATATGAGAATGACCTTGTCTGTGATCAAGCATCAACGATTTCTCTTCAGGAAGGGGTATTGTGCTTGTACAGCAGAATACAGCGCAGTGTCTGTGTGTTTCTCTTTAGGCTCATCATTAGAACAATACAAAGTGTGTAATGTGACTCAGCAAGGCCACTCTGTGTTTGTGTGATGTTATTGTATTCCTCTTCTAAGGCAGCAAACAGAGGTGATTTCATCTTAATTGCCAATTGGCTTCACATTAGTTTTGCATCTGTTTACGCACACCATGTGATATTCTACACACCGACTGTTTTCAGCTCAGTGGCTAGAGTTACACTGAGCTGAACTGCTTGCTGCTGCAGAACACTGAGATGTACTACAAAAAAACACATCATCACTTTTTTGGACTACAGTTCGGCTCTGTGAGTTTAAAGTAATGTAACTGTATATTATGGCCCACAGTTAGAACTTTTATCATATCTCAGATGATAATTTGGGGGCTTAATTTAGGTTCAACAATACACAAAAGACTACTGCAATCGTAACTACAAATGCTCATCATAATACTGTTGCTTTTCCATGTATTATTAATAAGAACACCAACATTGTTACAGTAAAAATGACAGTGAAGAACAGAGCATACATTAATGCACTGTAAGATTCAACAGTATTCCCAGTTTAGCAGATCGTAACTTCATTATTGCCATATCACACACCCCAAATTCTGACCATAGGCAAGTGTAGACACGATCAACTTTATGTTCAGTATATTAGTCTACCCCTGGCAGCGCAGAAATCTTTATGCAAAGTGGTGCAATAGTAATTATAAACCAGTAGAGGACTCCCCTGAGCTTCCGTTGGTGTTGCATGCTGCTAACAGCTTGACTCCAATCTGATGGATTTCATTTCCTCTCTGACATTCACTGTTACTTTAATTTTAGTTTTGCTCTATTGATAGGAAGAATGTTTACTGGTATCCATAACGCCTTCTGCTTTTATAGTGACATTCTATAGTAATTCTAACATGAGACAAAGGAATTTTATGATGCTAAAACAGCTCTGAGAATAAGTGCCTTTACAATTCTGATTTATCACTAACTGGACGAGTGCCAACTTTAAAGTTTTCCATGAAATGATTGATCATAATTGCACCACTTGAGAACACTTCATTCCAAAAGTCACTTCAAATATATCTTGTTACAGATGCAGCAGAAATATATAGCTTCCTTTGAGGCTCACCACCAGACCATTTAAGGAGCTGGTGAAGTCTACCTAGTTCATCCTGTGTGGCTGTGTTAGATAGGTACGACTGTTTCCAATGGGGTTCAATGGAAGTCAATGAGTTGCAGTTGGCCATGTGCTGGTGCTGTGACACGGGCTATAAATAAGACTCTAGGGCCCTCTTGCCTTCGTGAAGGTCTACAAAGAGAAACAGTAGCTGCCCTCCTGTGAGTAATGAGTGGTCTCAGTCAGGTCAACTGCACAGACCCTTGTAAAGTGTAAAAGATTACCACCAGCAATTAGCCACAGCAGACAATCATTCTACATTCTTGAATAATAATTCTGTAATTCTGAATATACAATAAAACAACTATTGTGGTCATCAACATTACTGTAAGGGCTTGTCCAGTAAAACCTGAAAATTGTTACTAATGGGTACATTCAGTAGACATACAATGTGAGGTACATTCACTAATGTTTCCTAACCAGGCTCTGACATCACCTACATGTAGCAGAGTGGTTGGCATTTGTCAAAACCATCTTCATTTGTCATTTTTGTGGCTATTT
>JAVQKC010031294.1:0-21564 GCA_036025475.1 Philypnodon macrostomus | reverse complement strand
CTGACCTCCAAGAGATTTTGTGTCACACGGCGCTCAAGGCGCTCCGTCAAAATGTTTTGGTACGACTTCGGTAAACTACAAAGCTCCGGGAGTCAGGAGCGTCACGGAGTAATACATACCGGTACTATGCTTCACCGTAACATTAGTAGTGTATTATTATTATTATTTATATATGACCCCAAAATGGCCATATAATTTTTATGTGTTACAAATGAACGATGTTGAAAGTTATTGTGAATACGCCCATTTACGTTTGAACAATGTTGAGAGTTATTGTGAACGCGTTTAATAAAGTTTGACTGACTGACTGTTTTGTTTTGCCCTAATGCGCATTATGGTCCGGTGCGCCTTATATATGAAAAAAGTTTGAAAATAGACTATTCATTGACAGTGCGCCTTATAATCCAGTGCGCTCTATAGTGCGGAAAATACTGTACTTGGAAATGAAACAAACCTTTCTGGTACAATTTTTAGAATGTTTACACCACAAATACAAAACAGGTCTATAGTATATCTATATAAACATTTGTAAGATTAAAATCAGAAGGGAGGGGCATTTGTGTTCTTTATGTATAAACAAAAACACATACTGTATGTTTCACATAGGTGCCGGGTTGGAGATAACTGGTGGTACAGAGGGGAGCACTGTGAGGAGTATGTATCGGAGCCTTTGGTGGTTGGTATCGCTATAGCCTCTGTGGCCGGCTTCCTGTTGGTGGCCTCTGGAGTGATCTTCTTCTTGGCCCGGACCTTAAGAGACCAATACGACAAGGATGAATCAGAAGACCCAATACGGTGAGCTGTAGTTCTCACATAGCACAGGGAGTGTTGTGGTGTTCCCAGGTATAAGCCAAGATCATAACTGTTTTAAGATGTACATTCTTTATTCATTTGGAAAATTCACATCAAATTTACATAAAACTGTACTATGATAGTGAACAGACAGGAATTCGAAATGGGTCTATATTGGCAGCATGTGTGTGTATATAACATGTCTTCTCGGGCCAATTGCCTGCTCCAGTGCTGATCTGAATAAGACTTAACCACCTTACAGGACAATAGTGATTATCTGCAGTCTGTCTCTGGCATAAACAAAGGGAGGTTACAAAAGTTTAAAAGGTTAAGATCTCTTATTCCCACTTGCACCTGTGCCAGACGTCTTAATTACTGTATCTCAATGTCTTGGTTATTTACCACTTAGTCAACTCGAGAGTATGCCGTCTATGGAGAGAGCCACCAAGTACAACCCCATGTATGAGAGTGAAGCCACCACAGGGTACAGCCATTACTATCGACGGTACCCAGACGTCCCAGTTTACAGCAGTGCCAGCGCTGAGGCCTCCACTGACTTCAGCAGTGAAGAGATACGGCACATCTACGAGAACAGTGAACTCACAAAAGAGGTATCGATTATCTTCATTTTTTTGCCCACCACAGCGTATTGTGTGCCTCCTTTAAATCGGATGCCCACTATATACCCTTCTCTCAAACCAAATGCAAATTGTCAAAATCATCTCAATTTGACCCAAAACATCCTACATCAGTCCATGTCAGTACCATTAACAAAATCTCATCATATTAATCTCTGCTACATTTAGAAATAGACAAATACATTTTCATTGAAGAGCAGTTGTTTATATTGATCCACTCACTAATGTTTGCCTACACGTCTCCACAAGTCTTCATTCTGACATCTTGTGCCTTCACAGGAAATTCAAGACAGGATACGCATCATTGAACTGTATGCCAAGGACCGCCAGTTTGCTGACTTTGTCCGGCAGCATCATGTGTAAGTTCTTTTAATTTCAATGTGTTCAATATAAACAATATGCTGCCAAATTTGCGATTGAAGATTGAAGTGATGAGCATGGTCATTTAATAAAATGCTATAAACAGATGTATTTATCTGGTATAGTGTCCTGGATACCCGCAGAGAAAGCTCATCTGCGCACACATAAAAAAAAGGTAATGCATATTATTAAACTATTTGATCTGTTTTGTATAGATTTGGCACCGTAATGTCATTTTTATTAATATTTTTGCCACAGATGAAGCCAATGATGTGATGCTTCATGTCAAGATACCTCTGGAAGTCAGAACCACTCCTTCCTCTGTGCCTTCACTTGACAGGGTGAGCCGGCTGGGACTACAAGGGAAATACGGATTTGTGCTCAACTGTTGGACATCTCCTTTTGGGGGGAACCTGGACCACATCCTTCTACTTGAAACGACAGGCACATCTTTTTAAGCCTTTAGAGGCACACTGTTTTTCCACAATCAATACTGTTCACTCTTAAACAAAGAATTTCAACCTGTGAATATTTGTACATAGGTTTAGTAGGCCATTAGTAAAAATTAGAAAAATGTGATTATGTTGTATGTGAATATTTTGATTTTTTAGGCCTTCTCAAAAAATTTCAAACACGAAGGAGGCGATGGTGCTACATACATAATTATGGCTGTTTAAAAAGCTAATAATGTATCACTGTAAAATAATGTAAAATCTTATGGAGGAAATGTATGTAAAATTAGGTTACTGTAGAATACATTTATTGCACCAAACCAATGTTCTGGCCAAAGGTAGCCATAGTCCATGGGAGGCCACTGTCACTCTTGTTAATGGTGTTTCTGCTTTCTTAAGGGCTCAATTTAATCGTAAGCCTTGTGTGTTTGTGAATATTAGCAGCCTTCAAAAGAGTGGAACAAAAGTAAGTGGTGACGGCGGAAAGACAGAGAGCATGAACTGTCTATAGCTCTGGGATTTAAGAATAAGTGAAAACACATTCTAGTGGAAAAATACTTTAGGGCAAGCCACTCGTGATCTGATCAAATCGTCTGCATTCAGATGCCATATGTAATGCCGAAAACTGAAAAAGATGATAAACAACTTTTGCTCCCTGGAAAATCTGCCTGCTTGTCAAAACTTACCAAGAAAACCCCCAAAAAGTTTGCCCTTTGAGGACTCTGTTGGCCATGACACTGCTATTCACTTCGCCGAAACCTTGAGGATTTGAATGTTGCTATTGTGATGTGTTCCTCCATTGACCTCCTCGCGAGTGGACTCACATCTGCAGCCCATTACGGTTTGTGCGATTCGGTGTATTGGCGGGCCGGCGTGATGGTCAGTTTTTCAAGGTCAAAATCAGATGCGTAGATAATGTCATAGCGTCTTGTTTACATTACATGCTTCTCATCTTTGGTATCTACATTGGACAGTGTCATGCCTTGAGCAACCTGTGAGTTGTTTTTTATTTCATAATCTCAACTGCAACCAGTCATTTAAATACAGTGACCTTTAGGTTGTCTTCTTACATTATATCAGTCTTTTTATACACCACGTGTCTGTATAAATTGTACAAAAATAAACTTTTTTTGTATTAAATGCAATTTGTTGAGTGATATATTGGCTTCTTCCACTACACTAGGTGTTTAGCCACAGCAGGATAATCCAAAGAAGATTAAACGTGGTGAGTATGGATTAGGCTCGTCTGTGGCCATTACAGATTCTAAAAGAGCATGTAGCAGTAATCGGCCTGCGTCACACTCGTGCCAGAATTTGGTTGTAGTCACACTATCAAAGGTCAATGTGTAAATACTAAATATACTACAGGGAACTTTCTTCTCAAAATGAGGCGTTTTATCACCTTTACTGGGTTTTTATTAGTGTTGGTTACATACGTTTTCTTTTTTATTGTTTTGATGTGTATACAGAACAACATGGAATTGCATTGGCTCAGATGGCATTGGCTCGGGTTGCATTGGCTCGGATTGCATTGGCTCGGATGGCATTGGCTCGGATGGTAGAGCAGGTCATCCACTAATTGCATCTATTTATAGGGTTATTTCTTTCAGCGCAGGGCAATGAGTGAGAAAGAACAAGCTTCCATTTAGAAAGGAAATCATTACTGCACACTGACAGGTTGACATGTAATGTTTTCACGCTGGGGAAGATTTTTGGATGAAGAAGCGGGGAACAGATGAGGTGTCCCACAGTGAAGTGCATTCTGGAGCAGGTGGGAAGAGGTTTTCTTTGACCAAAAAGACCATCTGCCTTCAGTTTCAGACTTCCATCAATGCAATCCAAAGTGCTCACCATATAATTTGTGGCAACGCATATCCCCCTAGGTCCTACCTCTGGAAAGTACATGGAAACTGTAAGATGATGAAAAATTGATTGGAGACACAGACTTTCTTTGTGTTGAGCGTTAATAAATGAGGCAGTTATTTGGGTGAGGTTATTATATGTGACCAGTGAGGGGAAAGTAGAGCACCATGTCATTCAATTAACACACTATTTCAGTATGTCTGTTTTTTTTTAGATTGGCACTTTATTCCGTAATGCTGTGGTTTACATGGTACAAATCTAAACTCCCAAGCAAGAATCAGAAATGACAAAAGTTGATAACAGTGAGAGTGTTAGTGCTCAGAGTATTTCAAAAACTGCAGATCTATAGCCACTTTATTATGTACAGGGTCTACCTACTAAAGTGGCCATTAACTGTAATTATTTTGATTGGTCATTTTGTAGTTCTTAGAGTTGCAAACTTAAGTCTTATTGTTTATTTGTCATATGCAGGTTCAACACAAGGTCAACAATGCAATGAAATGCTTAGGATCCGAAGAACCGTTTGACTCACTAAGATAGTCAAGAAGTACTAGTGGCATGCAATAATAGTACATGGTAAAAGAGTGTTTGCAAAAAAGAGATAAACAATATAATAAATAAAATATAAAAAATAAGTACAATCTGACGCATTAATTGAACGATTGTTGTATTGCATGATTTTTTTTCCCTGCATCCACAAGGCGGTCAAAGCTGTCTACAAAATCTAACAGATGCTTCAATCACAGCTGAAGTAGAGTTCTCATTAGAGATTTAGGGATTCAAAGACTATTAAAATGGAATTGCTTCTGAAGAACATCTGACTCCACTGCTACTGGATAAATAGGCAATGTCATGTTATCCCTACTAAAACACATTGGACATGGAATCGACACGGGAATCAGGTTGGATAGCACTGACCTTACAGGATTCATTGACTAAATCGGTCATTTCCCGCCGCCTGCTTTGGCACAAGAGCATGTAATTACAGTGATAAGCCTGACGAGGTGTTATTTGAGATCTCTATATGCTCGGTCCTCCTTGCCTGTGCAGACTCTTGTTAAGTGTCTTATAAAAGGTCTGCCGATTTATGAGCAGATAAATGAGGAGAGTGGGAAGTGCAATCTTGGCCCAGACACACAAACGATGAAGTTAGGATACCTGTGTGCTTCCTGTCATTGTGAGCAAAAGCAAAGTCTAATTTACTGGCAAGGTTAGGGCCTTTAACCATTTTCTTTCACCGCTGTATGTGGATCAATTATTGCGTGTAGTGCTTTTCGTGTGTGTCATTAGGAAGAGAATAGTGACTTGGAGTATCTCAGAGGGCGCACGTGCCTCACTCAAATAGCTGCATAGTTGTGGGTGACAGATCTCAGTGTTTGATAGGAGTGTGCAAACCATCATTAACTTTACACAAGTCATCCTGCTTCCCTGGAGGATTCCCTGGAGTCTGCTTCCTCAGACTCACAGCTGTCTGAATCTCAGTTCTCAGGGCTGACTGCTGGCCAGGTCGAACAGTGTCAAATATAGCTTTCAGGCAGCACTAACCCACAGCCTTTACTGATAAGTCACATGTTTATTGGTCATTCCTGACAGCAATAGTCCATAGTCAATAGTGATTAATGAATTGTTATTGGTCAGTGGTCAGTAGTCACTAGTCATTGGTCAGACAAGTTGGTGCAACAGATGGTAAGTGATTTGAATGCACTAGGTAAATATCAGTTTTTTTTTTATACACTGTAGAACATAAAAAACAGGGTACACTTGTTGCCATCACGCATGTAAATAAACCCGTAGTATTGACGGTATGGACATGTTGGTAGCACATGTAGGCCTCTTTGTTTGCCATCATGGCTGACCTCGTAGCTATGCTGAACTGTTCTGATCTGGCTACAGAAGATCAAAAAATGATAAGGCGGTTCAACAAAACAAGAATGTGACACCTCCATCGAGATAGATGAGCTGCTGGAGCTGACTGGCACCAAGAGAAGACTACAGTAAGTACATACATGGCGGAGAGTGCCGTTAGCTGACATTGCTAACCAAGATGCTAACATTAACACGTGTGTGGCAAAAGCGGAGGAGATATTACCCTTTGAAATGAAAATAAAACCAACAACGCCACTTCGGGTAAGTAAATTGAGGCAGTGTTCCATTAGTTACAGTAGAATGTATTTATATTAAAAGAATTAAGTTGTAGGGTCAATAGTTCATGTCTGTGTCACATCTTTAAAAGTCCCAATATCCCATTTCAGTTCAGAGTTTGAGACAGAACAGTGGTAAGGCCAGCGCCACGGCTTCAACACCAGTCCATTATATACACACCACCTATAATAAGTAAAATGCTTACAAAAACCATAATATACACTCCCCTGTGACAACCTACAGGCGATAAATACTGCGCTGTTAGGAGCTTAAGCCCGAACAGACAGCTAGACACTGGGGCACACTCATGACAGCCCAACACAGGACCTGGTGGCCAGACCCACACCGTGACACTAATAATCATGTAAAAACAACAGTTAGAAAATGTTCTCCAATTGCACACTAACATTAAAGACCTCCATACAGCCACAGCCTACCTGAGACACCGGAGAACAAACATGGCAACCTGAAAGTGGGTGAGGTCAGAGCCCGAGCAAGAAACGCGGTGGGTTTTTATACCTTTGCCCACTGGAGACGGTGTCAATTTCCAAAAATAAACCCCATTCTGCGACACATGGCAGAAGAAGTAATTTTGATTGAATTGAAATGATAACCAAAAATGCAAAATGTTGGTTGGACTTGAGTTGTTTCTGTGCACCAAAGATGATGTATTTATAATAATAATGGCTTTGAACTATAGTAGCACATTTCAAGACAACAAATGAAGGCCTCTGAAACTATCACCAACAGTGCTGCCAGATCTTCTGAGAGAAACAAGTCACTGAGTTGATGAAAACAATAATAATGTCCTAATAGACTACTGTATAGGCCTACATGGAGACTTTTTGTTGCATTTGAACTTTTTTTTGCATAATAGTGCCTCCTTCAACACTGTACATGCGCAATGGCAACAATGCACTGACAATACACACTACAGAAGACTATAAAATGGCTAGCAAGCTTCATAATGTGACTTGTCAATAAAATAAGCCCAAAAAACGGCAACCCGCAACTACGCTTATAACAAGCAGCCTTGGCACCAAACTACATGACGCCAATCACATAAGGTGGTCGGTGTCTTGTGGCCTGCCTAGGGACGCAAAGGCAGTGTTGTGTGAAATTAATACAAAAACCTTTATTGTTTATCTGTGTGGCCTTCCGGTCCCATACAAGTACTTGTTGAGACTTTAAATGCACATATAATTCATACCAGGGACATTTCTTAGGTACATTCAACATTACGTGGTGTTGACTCTTTGTTGTCATTACGCTCTTATTTTTTTTTTACTTTCTTCCCCGTTTCACATGCCTGAATTCCCACACTGAGCATTATTTCATTGTTTTTGCCTATTCAGGATGATGAATTGCAGTTTGTGTTCGTTAAATTCCTTGTTGCTAAAAGCCTTTTCTTGTGTGTGTGGCTCCGAGGGCCAGTGGTTTCTGAGGTAACCTCTCTGGGGCTTGATTTATACCTCGCAGATGTTCGGGGATGAACACTTTTCCTGCTGTATGTCTGATACAGAACAGTGCGAGGGGAAAAAACACTTAATAGCACCCAATAGCAGTCGCAGTTATCTTGTTTGCTTTCTGGTTTTATTTTTTAAATTACAATCCCCCAAAAAACACATTTTTCCAGATAAGACCCGCGGAAAGAGTCATGAAGTCAAAGGCAGTAATCATCATTTTAATAATTCTTAAATTCGGACAAGGTTCTTTGGCAGCAGTTTGAGCCATTTGGCTTGACCCCAGCTTGTATCAGTTGGATGTCTGGCACTGGGTTTTCATCTGTTTTGGTGATTGTTGTTGTGCTGTACAAACACAACAAGCCCGTGGGACGAAGACTTGTTGATGAAAAACCCACAGTGATTAATTTAGTCCCCCACTGCATGCTACAAAAATGAAGGCATGGTTTTCCCCAATTATACTTTTGACACTGTAACAGGGAATGATTACCCAATGGCATTATTTATAGCTGCACTGGAACTCGTCTGGAGTGTGAAAAACATGATCTCAGCTGTCACTTTTAATAAGTGGGAATAAACAAGCTCTTATAATAAATGCTCTCATAGTGTGGGGCAGCCACAGTCTGCTTTCTGAGGCTAGAAGAAGCATTTGGTGAGGATCATCTATACCTATATTTCTGAGAAGTGAGGTTAAAAAGTAAAAGCCATGCAGATTAAATTCTTTGTTAGTGTGTAAGCAAAGCATAGTTTTTACTGTAAACTACTGCATAATCCTGCTTAAATGCTCCAGAAAACAATAGATGTGTGAGTAAATGGTTGCTTTTTCAGTAAATGTCTCTGTGTCAGCCCTGCAACTAACTAGGGATTGTCCAGGGTGTACCCCGGCTAATGTCCAGTCACCTGCAACCAAGAATAATCAAAACATCTGGGGTGAATTGTCACCCCAGATGTTTTTATAGCCTATACGTTGAATGCTTAAAAATCCCTTATTCAGGTCCTGCAGTGTTTTCTCTAACTACATTGAAAGGGGTTTGTGTGTCTGTTGGTGGGTTTGTGGGATTTGATGTCATCACAGTTGTCTGCTAGTCTTTATTTTCTCCATTTGGAACGTTAATGACTGTTGTGTCACAGACGGCAGAACAAATTTACTTCAAAGCCTCGAAAGCTTTGGTCAGCTGTAAGTGCGCAGTAATAATTTATATAATTTCTCCTCACTCTGTAAATCGATCCAGGCTAAACTCAGACTGCTCTACAGCTATGTTACACCATATTGACCCTATTGATTCAGACAGCTTGTGGAAAAAAATGCAAGTAGCCCCCATTTTGTACCCAACTTATGTCAAAATTAGTGTTGGGGATTGGCTGCAGGACCCTTTTTCCATCTTAACCCCATGCATATGTTTTTGTGACTGTGTTTTTGACCCGCCGGGCTGGAGCATTGAGCCAAATGTGTGGATCAAAGAAGGTAGTGTGGAAAAGGATGGAGACAAAGACTGGCATAGACGGTGTGCAGGTGTCAAGCGCAAACAATCAGGGTCTTTGTGTGGGGACAGTGGAACAGGCACCATACAGACGTGATGGTTGTATGGGTCTTTAAATCTGATTCTAATTAATATAGTTCAGCATTAGTGTTAGTGATATATTTATCAGTATGATTTATCGAAATCACAGTCCCATTGTTTCAAACTTTGTTATCTCTACCAGAGATGTTATGGTTTTACACGTCTAGCATTGGTTTGTTAGTCTGTTAGTCAAGCCAAGAAATAATTTGTAGACTAACTTTTACCACAAGGTATATTTCTACCACTGCATTGATGTTCCTTCTAATTGTGTTTATATTTAGACGCAGATGAATTAGTTCTTCCCTAGCCAGAATTCCCAAGCACATTGCTTTGCATCATGCCTCAAGCCTTCTGTCTCATGGTGCTGTGCTGCTTGGACCTACAGTACACATTACATAACAAAGATGGAGTGGCCAAATCTAGTAATATAATAATATAATATATAGGGGATAATTTTAATTTGGTTTGCTGCTATACATAATGCTATAGATGACCTGTAATACAGATGTTTTTCCACAGTATTCCTTAAAATTAACCATATGAATTTACATAATTTATACTATGGTAGCTTTCATGTGGATTAGGGAGTTGTAAATCATTGTCACTGAACAGGAGAAGATATGTTTTCATCCTAAAAGCATCATGCAAGGAACTCAATTATCAAATCAAAAATCACAAAACATTCAAAGGCTTTGGTGGCGGGGCCAACAGTCTGATGCTCTTATATAACCCTTATTATGTCAGACTGAAGCTCATGGCATCATTTTTAGATTCTTGAAAGCTGCGTATTGTCTGGATTAGCCACGAGTTATCCAGTCTGTTGTATTTGTTTAGCTTGGCTCATGCAGAGGAGTTATGGTTTTTCATATGAACGGCCTAAAGTCAGTGATAATGTTTTAGATACATGGAGCTGTGTGGAGGAAACTGTGGCTTACCGACTAATAACATTCATAGCTCAACACCAGAGGATGTTTTAAATCATCCTGAATTAGACCAAGCTTTTATGGAAGCTTTTCAATCTCATTTCTTTACTCAATCTAATTCTTGTATTTATATTGTTCGCCCCTTTTTTAACAGCACATCGTGAACCAGATCAGATAAAGCACACAGGTTGTAAACAGAAGAATCTTTCCCATCATTTCAAGGCTGTGTCTGAGCCAAGTAACTTTCAAGGCATGCAAAATCATATACACATATTTATTATATAACAATTTGGCCAGAGGTGAAAGAAGTGCTTCACATCTGTAAAAGTACTGATACAAGAGGAAACAAAACTATAACTTGAGAAAAAATATTGCATTTAAAGAAGAACATCTGAAAGTAGAGTACAGCTACTGTCAGCCAGTTTATGGACAAATAGTAACTCATTAGTAAATAACATTTGCGCAGGTGAACAGTGTTTTAGAAAATGTCAGAAGGTGCAAAAAGTACATTACTGTACTGTAAACCACAGGAAGCACATCGGTATCGGCTCAACATGGCATTGGCCGATATTCACAAACTGACTTGACTGCTTACTCTCTCTTCAGGAAACAACAAGGCCCTTGGCTCACCACTGGTCTTAGAAATGCTGATATTTTGCACCAATAGGAGAAGTTTGATTTTGACAGGGATATGGAAACCAGATGCCCAGCACACATAATCAAGAGACTAACCTGTCATGTTGAAATAAACAACCACTTCAGGCGCTGCGCTGCATTTTGCATACAGTGAAACACAATCCATACATGTCTACTGTGTGACCCATGTTGAAGCCCTTATAAGTCCTTGACTCACACTAATCAATGCCAGTCTTCTCTATTGTTTAGGTTCTGTGGTTTGCATGCATCGGCGCAACACTTGCCCGCTACATCTGCTGCAAATGTAAGGATGGTTTGGGGCAAAAATGTGAGTCTACATAAATTTGGGCATGTTTGCATGTGCTGTGCGTGCGTAATAGGGCCAGGTGGATTAAGGAATGTTATAGAAAATGAAAAAGACTTGTGAGGCAGAAGATGGTTGTTTGGAAGAGGATGAAGTTTTTCCAGTGTCCACCATTTTGTCTGGCGGTCACCTGCTCGCAATTAAGACATGCATGTCTGCAATCTTTTCTCCATCTAGGGATGTCTGTAGGCTTTAAACCAAGGGGGGTTTAGTATTGACCAACATAAATGTTATCAGATGCCAATTTGTATATGTGTATAAGATAAGATATTTTCTGATTTAAAGTTGGTTTACTTCTAGTTTTAGCCCTGGTTTAGTCCTGGTTTGGTCCTGGTTTGGTCCTGGTTTGGTCCTGGATTTAATATGGTTTATATATGTCTCTGTTTTAGTATTATTCATATACCTCCTGGTTTAGACATAGTTTTTTTTAATACATTGTTCTTTCCCAATTTTAACATTCTCTGTCTTCCTGGTTTAGTCCTGGTTTAGTCCCGATTTAGTCCCGGTTTAGTCCCGGTTTAGTCCCGATTTAGTCCTGATTTAGTCCTGGTTTAGTCCTGGTTTAGTCCTGGTTTAGTCCTGATTTAGTCCTGGTTTAGTCCTGGTTTAGTCCTGGCTTAGTCCTGGTTTTGTCCTGGTTTAGTCCTGGTTTAGACCTGGTTTTGTCCTGGTTTAGTCCTGGTTTAAGAAATCAAATGTCCTAACTTACCGTTTGTCTACAGGGCCCAAAATTAACTTACCCGTGGCGTGGAGGAAAACACGGTTCAGGTTAACAGTAGGATCTGTGGTACCGTCTAATGAACTATATGAGCGAGCTGGTTGATCAAAAGCTTCTGTATTGTCAAGGGTCACTGAACAAGGGGTTAATGTATTATCAGATTATCATCATTGTAATTACTGAAACACTTGAACACAAATTTGCTTTTGGAAAAGTTTTAGGTGAAATTGAAGGTAATCAGTTTTATTTGGCAAAAACAGAAATGAGTCACCTTGTGTAAAAGTATCTCATTTTCTGCTCTACTTTTCTGACAAAATTAGCAACGATGACATTCGGGGGCTTAGTTTTTAACTCAATCATTATTACAAATAGCAACCATTGTACAAAACCTTCTAAATCAATGTGTTTTATTTTACTTGTAACCATGCATGCCACTTTCTTTGTGTTACATATCAAGGGAAGCTCTCAAATGAATAGCCCTACTCCAACTCCGAGTGGTTTCAAGTTGCGGTGAACCCCCAAAATGTAAAAAGCGTATTTAATTAGGTTCTTAAATATTCAATCAGCTCTCTCATTACTTAAACCAAGAGGCTCTGTATGGATTTGACAAAGAGCCAAGGCTCACAGTGCATGTCTGCTGGTGCAAGATAGTGTGAAGTCCCCAGTTTTTCAAGCAAGACACTGGGAGGCACTCACCAGAGGGACAGCTACTCACATCTAATGAACCATGGATTCATGTTACACTGTGATATGTTGCACCTCCAGTCGATCAGGTTCTCCCATCTGTTGAGGAATAAATGGTCAGTTCTTAATTAGAAGTTATTTGGAAAAAATCACGGTTAATTATTCGAGTCAAAAAGGGAATAATGCATTTTTTTCCAACTGAACAGAGCTGTTTTTGCACCAGTAGGGGTAGTCATGAGCCCTATAAGTGCTCAAGCCTGCTTTCTGCACGACGTGAAATGTTGTCCTTTGTGGTTGCACTGGCTAAAGAGCAGGTCGTTCACGAACAAAAAGGTTGGCAGTTCGATTCTCACTCTAAACAGAGAAAAGGCTGGAACAATGGTGACAAATGTTACTTGATAATTACTAATCCATAACACATCGACTATAGTATATATTATATACTATACATACTGTTTTAAAACACTATTACCAAGCTCCGGTACACAAAATCATTAGAAATTAGCTGTAGGCCTCCTTTACCAGGAAGTAACTTGGGGTGACAATAGACAGAGACATAGTGAGATAGAGCTGAGGTGAGAGATAAAACATTTTTGATGGACGTTTGAGATTGGAAGACAGTGGGGATTGTTTTTACGATATATTCTTCAGAGCATTTTGAAAATAGTATGCTTTCTTCATTCACTGCATCACTTTGACAACAGTAGATCTTCAGTGATGTCTCCACAGGGTGTACTCATCAAACACAATAAACTCAGTCTGCATGTACTATACCCATACTGTATAGCAGATGGGCATTAGGCAAAAATATTGAAATACAGGGGTTTTGAGTTTATGTTTATGTTCTTTGGCTGGTTATATGTGACTGGTTCCAATGTTTAAACAGTTGAATATACATTTTGGCATACTTTCTCCAAAAAGGTGCACATCTGGTACAGTTTTTCTTTCATTGCACTTTATGATTATAGTGATATCTCAGCCACAACTGATGGTGAAATATGACTTTCTCACAAATGCCCTTTCCCCTTTCTGTCTCATTTAAACCAGGCCTGAAGACTGTGGTGCCTCTAACTCTTTATTTGTCTACACAGTCAGCTGCGCGAGGCGTTGTTTTTTCCCCGTTCTGGCTTTTGCTCATATGCATCAAATCTCTGAAATGCTAAGACCTTTTCTGGGGCTGTTAGCATTTTGAAGAAACTGCCTATTATGCAATGTGTTTATGCTGAGGGGCTCACGGGGGCTCCTCTCTATATGATCCTTGTTGCTCACAGGCTGCCAGGAGAATATGAGCACTGAATACTCCTCAGAAGGCATTTTGGCTGCTCCATGGCCACAAGCTTTTACATTTCTGCTGCAGAAAATCAGCTAATATTTCCATTTGGTTTCAGATTAGTGGCCCTGGTCTGAGATTTGTTCAGGTCTTGGTTGAGTCCATCTTGAATTCAGACCTGGTTTTGCTCAAGCTTGCTCCAGTCTTATTAGTCTTGCATTTAGTTAGACTTGATGTTGCTTGGTAGGTTTTATGCACTACTGTCAAATGAACGTCACTTCAGACCAAGTATAGTTATTCAGTTTTTCCAACTACCTATATAGGTCTGACTTTGTTCAGTTTAGTTATGAATGTTCTTGTTATAAAAGATATAATTACATTTAAATAACCGATACTTAGACATGGGCATAAAAGATGACATAAAATGAGTTTGTGGAAGAGAAGGAGATGAAGAGGATAGGGTTAAACTATCTCATGGGAACATCCAAGTTATGAAACTTCTAAGCTGCATGAATCCCATAGATCTGATCAATACTGTGTTTTTAAAAAGAGCCAGTTTTATTTATTCATTCATTTTCACTTGGCTCAGTGTAGGTGGTCGTGACTAATGAGCAAAAAACACATATACATATAACACACAACAGGGCTATACTCACAACCCACGCATGTGAAAAAGAAGCGCTTAGGGATTTGCTGCATTTCCCAGAGCCAATTTTGTGTCTCGGGATCTGTCACTGTTTCTTTAATAGCAAAAATGTATTCATGAAGTCACCTTTTGACCTTTATTTACTTTAGCTATAGAAGACTATTATTGTTGGTTTTTCATGAGCTGTTGTCAAGTCGTGTTTATTCTTTAAGGTAAGAAACCGGTTGGAGCAGTGTCCCTAGTGACTGCATGAAGTCAACAGTTTGCAAGGGATTAACTGATCGGGGCCATACACTGTTATAAAGGTACTCTGATGGGGTTCTTAGTATTTTGAAATGGAAAAGGTAACTAGGCCTACGCTGTCGTCCCCGACCGTAAGGTGATTCATTAATTACTTAATTGTCATTAGTCGTAGAAGTACCAAACTCAATCCAGTTCTGCGTCTTCATGATATGTGCCTGTGTGCAACAGTTGAAAAAGATCCAGCAAAGACTTTTTGAGATATTGCGTTCACTGTTCTGGCCAGTAATTAATTATTTACTTAATTATTATTAATCGTAGAAGAACCCAAATTGATACAGTTTGGCGTCTTTATGGTATGTACCTGTGTGCAAATGTTGAAACTGTTCCAGCAATTTTTGAGTTATTGAGGGATTCCATAATATCGTTGGTTTGCCAATATAATTAGAGGTTGGATTTGGGTGGTCTGCATGTTCTCCTCTTGTGACTGTGGGTTTTCTCCAACTTTCATAAAGATATCTTACTTTCCTCCTTTGCTAAGTTGTGTCAATGAACGTGTTCCATCCAGAAAATATGCCCCAAAAAATATTTTCTAATTGGGTAGCACTTTTTAACAGGTTGGGTTGGCCTATGTAATTTTTTTAATGTATTTCTGTGTCTGCAGTGTTGTCGTCTTGGACAAATAGAGTAGAGTAATTGTGTGGTAATAAACATGTAATAATATAGTAAATGTGGTTTATTACTGCATATGTTACCCTTGTAATTTCATGCAATGTATTAACTAAGTAACATGTAATTATGGTTAATCTATGGTTAGGGAACAGGGTTAGGTTGGTAATACCATTTCATATTACTGTGTGTTAAAAGCTACTATTAACTGGTTAAAAAAAAAGTCTGTCATCACACAGCAGCTGCAAAATGAGTCTGACGTGGATTTGGCTGTAAGCATTATCCATGAGTTTTTCTCTTGTTGATATCAGTGGACGTTTGTGGTAATTCTATACAGGCTTTACATTCATTGACACATTTGTTGAAGTCTGGGATTCTTGATGTAGAATTACACAATGAAATCCTCTTTTGTGCAGAGAAAAGGGGTTATATCTGCTCTATATGCTCTCCAGGCCTGTTGAGATTACAGTACAGAGCATTAATAGTCCTGTAGCTGAGGCAGTGCTCCAGTTTAGATCCAGACGAACTGTAGTCAGTCTCACCTGGGCTGAAAAATACTCACTGTCACCTGTGAGGAGTAATGGCTGTTTTTATTAGGCCAAAAAGTATCATTAAAATGTTGGGCTGACATACTTACAATGTTTTCAATGACAGCATCAATTACTACTGAGTATCTTTTATGTGTGCCACTGTGTACAGTAAGTAAAGTGGTAGTGGTAGTGAATCCCATGCGGCAGATAAAGGTTCTGGACAGTACAAACTCTGAAGACACACATAGCCAGTAACATGCACATGCATTCAGTACAGACAATGTCAAAATCTCTGAACACAGTCTTTGATCAGTGGGAGAAAGTAGAGAACAAACCGTAACACAGAGAGAATCTGCATACTCACATCCACCTTGGTATAGGGCCACTAACCACTCTACCGCTTCTTATTTCATATATTTTTGTACATTATTTACACCAGCAACCTATGTGCTCAGTATATTCAATTAAAAACAAACTCTACTCATGCATCTTACTTGCACCCCATAGCTCCACACTCATTTCCCCAGTCATTTTGAACCGCCTTTACCATTTGTCACTGTCCCGCCGAGGTACATGCAAAGTGACCTCATTCGTAGCTCCAGAGTCCACCTGCCACCTCCTTGCCGCCCCCCTGCCTCGTCATGGTAAAAGTCTGTGGGTTTCACCCCGGTGACTCTTTAAGTGACAAAATCCAATTCTCCGCACATCCGTCAAGAGGTTCACAGGAGGGACCCCACTGTGCGGCCGCTGCTGGTGAACATGGTACAATTAGCTCAAGAAACGTCATCTCCCACTTACTGGTCCACTACTTTACCCAGCTGACTTCAGTGTGGGTCAGAGATCATATGGAGTCTGTGCCAGTGCCCTGTATGTCTAGTTAGAAGTTCTCATATTGAATAACCTTCTAGATTTGCAAAGAGTGAGAAAACGGACGGTTTTACACGCATATTATGCTTATCAAATCAGTGGGTAGATGCTCGCCCTTCAACCAGAGGGTCGGTGGTTCGAGTCCCCGCCCGAGCACACGCTGTTAGGCCCTCCCGTGGACCCACCACTCACGGGAGGTACCCTTAAAAGGGCTGGTGCATTGTGGATTGGGCAGTGGTCGAAGGCCGGAGTTCCCTGCTTAGACTGCTGCCTCCGCGACCCGGTTTCGGACAAGCGGAAGAAAATGGATGGAGGGAAATCAGTAAACTAAATGTTCATTTGGAGTTGAATAAAAAAAGATGTCGTCCACCTGCATGAAATACACACATTGTAAACCTATTTATAATGCTATGTATTTACCACCTGGGTAAGACTTTATTTTACATAGCCCCACAGCAGGTTCTCAAATATAGCATTTTTTTTTTACATTTAAAATTCCTCATTCCAACAACAATTATCTAAAGTAGTAGATATATTTTCCTTTTGCCTTTTGCTTTCTCTGGCCCATATTCAGAGCTCTAAATGCTCGCCCCGGTGATGTGAGATCGAATCCGGCTCACAGTAATTTGCTGAATGTCTCTCCCTGTTCTTCTCCTTAGTTTCCTGTCGTGACGCTGGTCTGTCAATAAAAAACAAAACAAAGAATAAAAATAAAAATCATGTGCCTCTCTTGACTCAACCCCCACCATTTATCCAAGCTTTGGACCTGCACAAAGACTAATATGGTGACTCCCTATAGCTACATTAGTAGTTAAGAACATGGCTCAAGCTGAAAATTTGATTCGACCTATCACAGATTTGCAATGCCATAAAACATCTTGAGTACAACATGCATTGCACAATATCTTTTGAATTATACAGTATTGCATAATAAAATCAAATTGACCTGGATAAAAAAATAGTTAATTGGTGTAAATTACAAAGCCCATAAATGTTAGAGGAAGCAAACTGTACAGAAACCGTCTAGAGAGAATGGGCAAATGTATCCTTCTGAATAAATGGATGTTTTTCTCTATGTTTGAAAAGCGCCAGTGGTATAAACAAGGTAATAACCTGGGAGGTCTTGTGTTGTCACATAAATAAGACTCTCCTTAGAGGCAGAGAGCAGCCTACAGATTGAGACTTGGTGTCAAAATGATGTCTGAGAAGCAGCTATTTCACTTCACATCAAGAAGTATCATCACATGAGGTCAAAGAACATGTTTCAACATGCTAATAATCCCAAATTATGTTCTAGATCCCCTGAATCATCTAATCCGCAGGTGTATAACAATATTTGACTTGAAAATTGCTACTTTCATCTCTGGCCTAAGTACAATACATGACAGCCACCTCTGTCTCAAAGGGATGTGGGTGAAAAAAATGTGGAAGATGGTTTTATAACAATGATAAATGTTCATTCTCAGGAGACAATGAGATGCAGTGGGTGCGTCCCAAACAAGATTCTTGAAATGTGTCTTGGTGCTATCCAGGCCCAGGAATGAATACAGATCTGAGGGTGAAGCGGAGCTGACAGGAGTCTAAGGACACAGCTGGTGCCACACACATCTTAGAGACACGGTACTGTAAGAAATAGGAGCATGGATTCCACATTACAGATTTAACATGGATGTTACCTGCAGCCCCCTTCAGAGCTGTCACTAAATGATAGACACAGAGACAGGATCCATGGTCTGCCATAGTAGGTGTGAATGTGCTAAACAGATTCTCTAAGTTATATTGGAAATATGTACAAGCCATTACATCAAGTCACAATAGCATGGTGGATGGATCAGGCAAAGTGAATGAAGGTGACCAGCCCCACTGCAATGTGTGAATGTGCTAAATGCATCCTGAAGGGAGATTGAAACTGAACATGCATTTACTTGTATGTGTCTTGGATTGCTAGATATGTATTCAGAACTTTGAGGTGTGAAGCTGTTTCTATACTGGCTCAGATTGATTTGTGCACCACTAGCAGCTGGCATATCTCCGTCATCACGTGAATGCAGGATTGGACTAACTCATATAAATACCAGTTATGATACATACAAGTGATATGAAATGTAATGCAGAGGTGGGTATAATATTTTTACTCAAGTACAAGTACAAATACTTCAAAATAATGTTACTCAAGTAAAAGTAAAAGTACTCATTCACATAAATACTGGAGTAAGAGTAGAAAAGTACTGGTGAAAAACTACTCAAGTCCTGAGTAACTGTTTGAGCGTAATGTCAGATTATTTGTTAAATTTTGTGGTAATCTGCTAAAAAAATTCAAAGTACTCTTTCTCTTTCTAGAGTTCCAAAGAGTACAGTTACTTCAAAACATTATTATTCAAATAAAAGTCAAAAGTATTGTGCAGTAAAGCTACTCTATGGAGTACAATGTATTCAAAAGGTTACTCAAGTAAATGTGACTGAGTAAATGTAACTGAGTACCACCCACCTCTGGTAAAGGGGGCCTTACTGTGTTGACATACAGTATGTAGTATTGAAGATGCGTGATGGCCCCTCAAAGTGAAAATAAAAGAAGCTCTTCAGTCGCCGGGCACATGGGGAAGAATCAATATCACAGGAAATAACAAACCCCCTAAGAGTATATTTAGCCACATGCAACCTGACATCTGTTGTGCTAACAGCCAGGCAGAGGCTCGCTGCCCACATTCCCTCTTGTTCAACTTCAAATGGAACCAATTACTTGACTGTTTGCTTTCTGCTGTACAAAGAGCTATGAGACAACAGACTTTAGAATTGTTTCCTGTTGATTCCATGAAGAAACTTAGGAGCAACTGTTTCCAAGTTTAGCAACAAAGGCAATTTACTGACCTCTGCAGGTGTCAAAAGAAAAGCATATCAGTATGGCCCAAGCACCAAGGTTCACAACAAAAAGTCTTTATTTGGTTCACAAACTTTCCACCATTTGTTCACTATCAGACAAAAGTGACAACAGGGGCGTGTCTCAGGAAGACGATGTGGTGGAGAAATGAGAAAACTCTAAACACAAAAGTAGATTTAAAGAGAGATTGTATTGATGATATAAAGTTAATACAGAAAGCATTGTTTAGGAGAAGTTTATTTCACCATATTATTATTATTATTACATATTGACCCTTTCAAAGTCTGTAAACGGAAAGTTCTAAATTCCGGAATGGTGGCAAGTGGAGGCAAGACCATAATACAATAATAATAATTAATCAAAATAATTTCAATGGAGAAATTAGAATTAGCCACAAAATATTGTAAATAAAGGTGGTTTTGAAAAATGCCAACTGCTTTGTAGGTTTTACTGGACAAGTCCTTACAGACATATTGAAGACCACAATATTTTTTTTCATTGTATACTCAGAATTATTTTTTTATTTGTTTTAAAGTTAACTCACTTTCCTTCCAGTCGCCTCCATTCCGGAACTTTCAACATTTTAAAGGGTCTATTAAGAAGCACTCACCTGCGTGGAGCCCACTGCTGTAGCGGTGGAAAAAGCATCCTTGTCTGGTGCCTATATTTGAACCATCCTGAGACCCCATTCACTCTTCTCTCTCTTCATTAGTGCATCTTTGCGTCTGTAAACTCTGTCACTTCCTGGATTTGTTCCGAAAGTTCGAACAATCGCTTTCACACTAGAGCAGACCAGACCTTGGAGTTTGCAGTTTTTTGCCAGCCCAAAGACTAACTGTTTGGTCCGAATCATGGTCAGCTGAACCTTTCACGCTTGAGCCTATGGTCCGGACCAAACAGTGCAGGTGAATGCGCCCTTAGTTTCCGTGCAGGACAAATACCACAACAAGGTTCAATCATGTTTTTAGCAAGAGCATAGGTGTCATATTAGCGACCAAAAACTGCATTTGGTCTTTCACCCCGATAAGGTTGAAGAAGCTGATCAAAGATTGTTACAAAAAGATTTTTTTTTTTTTTTAAGAGTTTTCACTCCAGCACCAAATTGATGTTTACGTTCCCATGACAACGAAAATAATTCAATGTTTCATAAACATGTTTATCAGTAGGAGGGGAGTAGTTCAAGCATTTAATGAATTAATCCTTCCTGAGATGACAGGATAAAGCCGGAGAGTGGTATTTTTAGCGGCGTAATAATATTCCTGTAAAGTAGCTGCTAACTAAGCATCTATTCCCTTTAACCTCACATCATCAGACGCACATATGATTATCTACTGTTAGAAGTATAATAATGTGAAATGAATATGAATATTTAAGGTTAATGTTGTTTAATTGTCATTCATTGTGCAGGGAATCATGTTTCTTACTGTACATATGACAATAAACACTTTGAATCTTGAATCTTAACATATTAGGAACTTACTAAGTGTCATGATACGTTGTTTCCTGGTTTATTTTGTTATGTTCAATGACTACTTGTTTCTGTTTTACTTCCTGTGTCTCCCTCCTGTGATTCCCTCCTGTTTGATTACCGTATTTTCCACACTATAGGGTGCACTGGATTTTAAGACGCATTAAGTGAAACAAAACAGTCAGACAAGTCAGTTAGTCAAACTTTAATAAACGCGTTTACAATAACTCTTAACATTGTTCAGACGTTAATGGTGTATTCACAATAACTCTCAACACTGTTCAAACGTTAATGGTGTATTCACAATAACTCAACATTGTTCAAACGTTAATGGTGTATTCACAATAACTCTCAACACTGTTCAAACGTTAATGGTGTATTCACAATAACTCTCAACAT
>JAVQKC010031289.1:0-40237 GCA_036025475.1 Philypnodon macrostomus | reverse complement strand
AATTCAAAATGGCCGACTTCCTGTTTGTTGTAGGGTGGGGTCATAATAATATTTTATGTTGGGTACACTGTGGAGAATCACTGTACCAAGTTTCATTGCTCTCTGCCAAAGTAAGTGTGGGTCCCATAGGGGTCATAAACATGGGGGCGCTATAGAGGCATTCTTTATTTGACCTCTGTAATGTGCCTTTGTACATTAAGTATACAATTGCCCGGAACAATGTGCCAAAATTCATGTGATTTCATTTATGTTCAGCAGGATTATTGGCTCAATAAATGTGCTTCAGGGAACTAATTAGTTAATTAATGTATTGTCATTCATCTTAGAAGTACCAAAAGCAATCCAGTTCGGTGTCTTTATGATATGTACCTGTGTGCAACAGTTGAGTTATAGTGTTCATATAGGGACTATATGTGATTCCATAATATCGTTGTTTCGTTGATATAATTAAAATTTTCAAGCTTGAGCTTAAGTTTAACATCGCTAGGTGAGGGTCCAGGGTCAGGGGGAAATCCGGCCCACAGGAAGCAGGCGTCCTGCTGCAAAGAGTTGCTGATAACACTACTTTGTGACAGTTCCATCAGAAAGAGCCTCTATAAGTCAGTATTACATTGTGTTTACATTGCAGCACATTTAGACAGAGTACAGTCCTTATCAACACTTAACTGTCAATCTTTTTACCCCCCTGTTTCATCATCATATGTTGCACGTGTTTGAGTGAAAATCTGTTCCGGACATCTGTGCTTGTGCTGAAATCTTCCTCCAGAGAGACCAGGCCAGAGGGCAGTGAGGTGAGCAGGGACAGAGGAAACCCACACATCCTGTACTGTGAGGTACTTAGACTAGATTCATATTCTAGACTAGTAATGACATTTATGCAGTTGGCCATCATTCACTACAACAATGATCCATTACACATTCATCCATTTGTCTAAATTAATCTCTGTTTAGCTCAAATGTCTGTATTTTAGATGTGATCAGTTGATTGGAGGTTCCCAAATAATATATTTCCAGTCACAAGCCAGTACTCTTGTGGTAGTCCTAAACCAGGATAAGTGAAGCGGTGCCATGTGAAAACTGGGCTCTGGACTCTGGTTTTGACCCTGGTGCCAGCGTGGGGTCTGCATGTCTTCTGTGTTATGGAGACTTCTAGGATTTCCCCCAAATCAAAATGTGTATAGTGAATGAATGCACGATGTCTCTGCGTCAGCCCTGCAACTAACTGGTTACTGTCAAACCCGCTGAAGTCCCATAGTTGCTGTGATAGACTTTAGTCTAACAGAATACAAAATGCAATAGACCATTTTTAACGAGAGGCATTAAGTTGGATGTGAAAACTTGTTCCCACACTGGGAGTTTGGACACATACCAGTGTCTGTGTCAGCCCTCCCCCACAGCACTCTCCTCTCCTGCATCTCAACTTATCAGGCCAGCCGCCTCAGCCCCCAAACCCCCCTAGCCCCCCCCGATCGGACTGGATCTGAGAGCAGGAATGCACGAGGAGGACCAGGAGGGGCTGATAAGCTGTAGTGGGTGGAGAGAAAAGTGATGGATACAAATGGGGGGGGGTGGGGGGGAAGACACAGCACGCCCTAAAAAAAGGAGGGCACGCACACAACTCCAAATACTTAAGACAAAGAGCGGAGCATCTCTGGACTTAGCCACAGCTCTGGAATGTGTGGGTGAAAGAAGCAAAGAAAACACGCTGGACTCTATCAGACCCGCTGACAACTTACAGGACAGTCCTCCAGCACTGAGAGAGCGAGACATCAGACAACAACTTCCAACAACCGAGCAGCTCCACAGCCCAACTGAAGCTCTGCCTGACGGGAGAGGTCCGCCCTGAGACAAGTGCTTCCACCAGCCGCGCCGATCTGGAGGAGCAAGAGGTCCACCTGGCCGCTCAGCACTCTGTAAGTACTGCACCACTGATCACACTGTAATTGACAGTTGTTTTTGTGTCCTCCACATGACACCGTGAGGAGTAACTGTCTGAGAAATGAGTTCTTGCAGCTGCCCGGTTCCAGACAATAGAATATAAGAACAATAGCAGCCGAGCAAAACAACACATTAGCGTGAGGTCCATAGAGCAGAATAGTCATATGTTCATGTAGGCACATATAGAAAAGCTCATCATGTAAAGAAATACACAGTTGTCTTTTGGGCAAAGCTCATGTAAAATTTAAGTCAAATGGAAACTTCAGAAAAGGTCAAATGAGTCAGCTAAATAAAAACACTGGCCCACAGACGGTGTTTGAATTACTGATATATTTGAAATGCTGGGACAAAATGAAGGGTCAGTCAAAAAGATGGGAGTGGTCCTATACTTTTTTTTTAGAAAAGGACACAATACGTTCATTCCGACACTTCCTGTGACAACCAAAAATAATCATGTGAGTGATTAACAACTTACAAATGTTACTTTTTGGTCAAAACAAAAGCTTTTGCCTCCTTCACTGAGCAGCTCACAGAGGACAGGCACTGTACGTCTCATGTGGCTAAAGTCCATAAAGGAAAGGTCAGTTAAAGAGTATGGAAAGGGTTGACCACAAATGTAAAACAAATCAAACAAGAAACACACACGCACGCACGCACACAAACACACACACACTCTCACACACTCTCACACACACACTCTCACACACTCACAGACACTCTCTGACTCACACTCTCACACACACACACACACACACAACCAATTATTAGTTGAGTTTTAGGTCTGTGAATTGAGTCTGTCAGCGTCTCATCAGAGAACACAGAGGTCAGAAGCGGTCAAACGCGAGGTGGAACACCCACTGATCCAAACACACACTTTGATGCCAGTGGCCTTCATCAGTGCTTATACCAACTACAGAGACTTTCCTTTTGGTGGTGATAGACATCAGCTCTGAGATGGCATCACACAGCTTCCTGATGATAACGCTGACCTCTGCGTGACTGCTGTATGTTCTGTCTGTTTGTCCAGTTCATGATGAGTGCAAGCGGGACTCTGGAGAAGGGCGCACACCACCAAGCATTGGACCTATCAGAGGAACTTCACAGTGCGGCCCCACACCTCATGCACCCTACGCCCATAGGGAGAGAGACACTGCGGGTGGTGGTGCCTCCCCCGTACTCTGCGGCTGACAGCGGGGGGAGCGAGGTCCCTCTGGAGCTGCGGGGGTCTCTGGACTGCTGGGCCTGCTCGGTGCTGGTCACTGCTCAGAACCTGCTCATTGCCGCCATCAACACCTGCCTGGCCTCGCTGGTGTTTGGCTCCATTCTCACCCCCGCCATCGTCATGGTGGTGTTCGGCTTCCTCTGCCACTCCACAGTAAGTGCACACAAGACCTTGCAATAGACAGAGGGTCTTAAAGTCAAATCAGGTATAAATCAAGTAGTGCAGTGTCCAAAGATTTAAGATGTTATCAAGCACTTCTGGATCTTTCAGCTCGACACTTTTATTTGAGACAAAAACATCAAGGCCTCTGCAGACAGCAAGCTGTGGCTGAGAGAGGTAACAAGAGAGAACAATAACTGAATGTTGTAAAAACACCATGGTTAGTTCTTCTGAGAGCCCAGGGAGATGTCATGGACCTACATCGTTTGAATACTGACTCCTCTGCGGCCACAGCTCCTAATGACCACAGGATTCCTCTCTCCTGGTGCTCTCATGTGACAGCGGCTTACACAGGGATTATAGCAGGGGCTGAGAGCCAGAGGAAGGGCCCAGACCAGGGGCCTGAGTGAAGCAGAGCGGACTCCAGAGGGTGGTGCAGACAATACACAGAGCTGTCTAATCCAGAAAACCTCCACACTCTTCTGGACACCACGCTATCATCTCATTTTAACCTCTGCTTTTAAACTTCCTCAACTCCATTCTCAGCTGCATGTTCTTAGTCTGGCCAATCTTATCAATGAAATGGACTACTTCTGGTCTCTGGACATGTCTAATTCTGCGTTTGTTGTTTTAGGTGCGGCCCCACAGCTCGACCCCGTACTGCTCAGACCTGCTCACAGATGGGGGATGTGTGGCCCTCCTGGTGGTGGGCTTCCTCCTGATGACCCCTCTGCTGGTCCTGGCTCTTGCTGCGTATTGTCGTCTGGCCCGTCACCTTCAGTTAGGCCTGTGCTTCATCCCCTACAGCCGCGCCGTCTACAAGAACCTGCCCGCGGCACACCACCGTGGCCTGGGCCCTGGCTGCTGCGGTGGCCGGCAGGGGCCTGAGAGCGGGAAGGCCAAAGTGTGGGTTTGAGAGGGGACAACCAGAGCCTAGGTGGATTACTAACGTGTTGGACTGCAGTTGAGTAGATTATGAATTGTTCAGATCACAAGAGAGCAGACAGGATTCATTTTGAAAAATAAAGTTTTGTATTCTCCTTAGTCTTGTGTATGGGTTCTTTATTTTTAAAAAAATGTAATCAATATCAGTTGAATTGAAAATGAATGGACCAGAACATGTCACTCTCCAGCTGCAAAGCGCCAGTTCAATGTCTTCAATGTAAAAAAAAACATTGATATACCGGTATATATCCACCCAATATTCATTTAGTAATTTGAAATGTATGCAAATTGCATTGGAGGCTACAATCTAAAAGTGAAGATGACAACAGTGACTTTATCAGAAAGCGTTTATTAATATCATATCACACGATTTCACAAGTGTTTAAGACAAGTCTGGCTCAGTTTGGTGTGTGTGAAAAAATCCAAACAGTGCAGTTATAAATAATGACCACAAAGAGAAGGAAAAGGGGAATATTGCAACAGGAAAAATAGAAATCTTATTTTCAGAAGACCAACAAAAAACAGCTGTTCAAAAAGAACATTTAGCACCAACTATCCCATTAACATAATCAACAGAAATATCAGTCGTTAAAATCTCATCTAAAAGACCCCTACATCAGAAAATTTCAGTTCTCTCAAAACCCTTTGGAAAAAGACGTTTTCCGTAATCATACAAACACAGCATTCCTCAGTCGTCTCTACGTTAGCAGTGTGCCTCTAGTCTACAGGAAAGGTGGCGTTAATATTCAAGATAAAGATATGAATTCATATATATTCAGAGGAAAGGCAGGAGTCGAGAGGCGAGCACCAGAACAACAGCAGCCCCTGCATTTTCAACAGAGCGCTCTGTCACCAACAAAAAAGTGAAAACTCAAAAGTCACAAAACCTATTCTCAAACAAGGGAGAATGTTGATATTCCCAATAAATAGAAGAAACATTTAAATAAAATGTACAGTCAAAAGAGGGAAAAGCTCAGAGTAACACACAAACACCAGGTGACGTTATCAAAGAGCATACTGACACAGCAGACGAGGAAATAAAGTCTCCAAAAACGTAGAAAAAATGTACAACACATACAATATAACAGAACCCCCAAAAAGCAGTCATTAAAACCCGTATGTTCTGAAGCGATCCAAAAATGTTTTTTAAAAAATTCTTAATGCTTTAGAAAAAATCTCTATTATTAGTATTTTTCATTTTTTATCTTATTTATAAATAGAAGTGACAAGGCCAATGTGGTATATATCTAGGCTGATCTATCGTAAAACAAGTACAATAAATTATTTAAAAAATGACAGCACCTCACGAAATAAACAGGTACAAAAGCCAGTTTCAGTCCCGAGGGGTGGGGGGTGGGGGTACTGAGTTTGTTCCACGGCAGCACCGTCTGGCCCCTGGGTTGCATTCGGCCCCGGGGGCTCTGCTCGAGCACCATCTGAGAGTAAACTGTGTTTGATTGGCGGCTTGGTGTTGGTCTTGTAAACAGTAACGATGAGTAAACGTATCCAACGCTAGTAGCAGTAGTAGCAAAAATTATCTTAAATAAACAGTGAAGGTGAAGAAGTGTTTTTTGTCCTGTCTTGCCAGGAGTTTTGGTTTTTTGGCTGAGGAGGTTCAGGCGGGCGGTCACCGGGAGGAGGAGGTGGCCTGGAGAGAGAGAGAGAAAGGTGGTTAAACCCTATTAGTGCTTTAGGCTCACTCCCAATTGCGTTCCGTTTTACTCAATGGGGCATTTCACGTCGGCCATGTATCACGAGCAGCACTACGCTATGCGCCGCTCAGGATTGGATTGAATCTTATTTCAGAGCGTATCCATGGCAATCTCCCGAGCGTACAGGATATTGTTAGATAGTGATAGGTTGAGCTGCTGACATTGACAAGATGGATGCAATACTGCTTTGTCAAATAGGTTTGTTTGACACAAATCACCGGGATTCAATGTAAAATACATTGGCAGAAATGTGTCTGATTAGTGCCCGGTGTAAATTGCTGTTTTTGTTAATACATTCTGGTTAAGTTAAGCCTTGGCGTAAATTCAGCTTTAGTGTGAAAGGATGGATGAGGGATGCTTACCAGGCTGAAGGAGTCATAGACGCCCATCAGCTCCTCCATGCGGTACTGCTCCAGCACCACCACATTATTCAGACTGGGGCTCCTCTGTCGAGCACAGTCCTCACAGTGAACCACGTAAGTCTTCCTGTTGCCGTTCTCACTCGTCACAAACAACAGGTCAAACACCTCCAACTGCATGAGAGAAAGAACCACATGTGTAAGACAGTGGTCACACACTGTAAGAAGTGTCAACATTACTTGACTGACATTTCAGTGGTACACGTTGCTACAGCTGTTTTGATTGCTTTGTTAGTAAATCTAATTTGTGAAGTCGACATTATGGTCAACTGTTATTAAAAGCCTTGCAATTAACAAGTGATTGTCCAGTCTTCAGACTGCAAGGTCACACTTAATAATAAGGCCCGTAATAATTTCTACAAGATAAAACTGAATGAAAACAAATAGGAGTTGTAGTCATTTGACACTCACGTCACACTCGTTGCAGTAGTAGGCCGGCTCATCCTTCACTCGGCTCTGATAGGAGATCTTCCTCCCATCAGCCACCAGCTGGTCCCTCAGGATCTGGATGTGCTTCATGGACTGGAGCAGGAGGTGTCTGCACACACGGACATATGGGTCAGCTGTCATATTAAGAGTACTTTGAAATACTCAGTACAAATGATAGGAGGTCTCACTTGATCATCTTGTAGGTGTCTGGGTCAGTGATCTTCAAACTGCGAGCCACGTTCCAAGACACATGAATCATGGGGACAATAGACTTGACCTTCTTCACTTCATTCCACTCAAATCTCTCCAGAGCTAGCTGGTACTGGTATCCTGCAAGTGCACATGTTTCTCTGTTAGACCAATCAACTATAATCTGAAACTTTGTGTGTCTATGGACATTGTGAATAATTTGTACATACCATGAAGAGGACCCACGTTCCAGGCGATGTTGTTGCACCAGCCCACGGCCTGAACCCAGTGGACAGTCCCAGCGTTGATCCACACCAGGTCGCCCGGGCGCTGGATGAACCGGTACACCGGGATGTTAGCTTTGTAAAGGTCTTCTAGCACCGGCCACCAGGAGCCAGTCAGGTAGTCCACTCCGTGTCTGAAAGAACCATACTTTTGAGACTCTGGGAGCTCCAAAAATTCTGCCTTTTTCTCAATACTATATATTCTTAGATGTACCCACTTTTCACAGAAGTCACTAATGGCCGGCCAGTAGTGCTCATGCACAGAGAACCACTCGCAGTCCCCGGGACCGATGTTGATGTTGACAGAACAGAAGTTGTTGTTCTCTTGGTGACCTGTTGAAGACACTGTTAGAGCACTTCCTCACTCCAGATGTTCCAACACAGAGAAGGTGGAGTTTACCTGGTGTGCGGCTCCCTGGGACTTTCATGTAAAGCTGGACAGTGTTCATGCCTAAAATAGTGTGGCCCACGTGGCTCAGCATGTTTCCACTGGATGACACACGCATAAAGGCAGGGAGTTTCTGCAGCTCCTGTAACTGAGGCTTCCATCTGAAACACAGAATATTAGTCAGAACACTGTGAACTGTGAATGGCAGCACACTCCAGCACCACTCAGACTCACCTCTTGGGATCTGACAGGTCAATATTGGTCCCAAACTTAATAATCTTCCCTGGGAGTTTCTGTTCACTACTGGCAAAAGACAAAAGTCATCTTAAAATGTGTCATTAAAATAAAATAACGTATATATTCATAAACAACTGATCCTGTCTTACTAATAGAAAACTTTAAAACAATTCAAATATTCATTGTTCTTAGAGAGCCCACCTGGTGCTGTCCTTGGTGCTGTCCTTGCTCTTTTCATCAGAAATGGGTTTTTTGTCCTCATCTTCCTCATCCTCATCCTCGCTGCCCTTCTCCTCCTGAAAGCCCACAGGACTCAATAAGCCTCTCATATACACACAGACAGTTAGCTACAGCAGAACAATTGTGTTTACCTGGAGACTCTCCTGGAAGCTGGGGGCCTGGTACTGGGCGTACTTGGCGATGGTGGTATGTGAGCGGCTGCTCTCGCAGGGCCATGTCTGCTCTGTCCCGCTCGGGTCCCAGTTCTCATCTGCGGGCTGCTGCACCTGAGTCCTCACCTCTACGGACTGGTCCGAATTAGCTTCTACCAGGGATTTGGTGGAGAACAGGCCCAGATCTGACAATAACACACACGTTTATACATATGCGCCAACCTATATGAGGAATATTTTCTGTTTTAAACTTACTGAGACGAAGTGATCCAGCCAAGCCTCTGATGACAGTCACAGGGTTTTTGGGATCTGTACAGAACTGCAGTAGTACAGGGGAGAAGGCATCCCTTTTGCTCTCCAACTACAAAAGAAAAAACACAGTCAGTGGAATCTTCTAATAGTTGAATTGATAACAAAATGACTGCAGTGGTTTTTCTCCAAGGTGGTCAGAATTGGCAGTGCTGAAAATGTTACATACATAGATGCTGGGTGTAGGAGGGTTGAGCTTCTCTCGTGGAATGGGCTCATCTGTCATGTTGGGCTTGACAGAGAAGGCTGGCAGTAAATATGATTCCTTGAATTTCCCTTTAACTCTGGCAGCTCTAGAAACAGCACAGAACGGCTCAGCAAAGTGCACTGATGATATGTACACAAACACATATAGTACACTGTACACAAACACATATAGTACACAGTACTTACTTGCAGGACCTGATAATTTCACTGGCAGTGTTTTGGATGCTGATGTCCTCCAGGGGGATCCTCTTCTCCTCCACCTCAGAGGCAATAAACGTCTCCCTGTCTCCACTCTCCACTTTGATGAGGCGGATCTTTAGCTCCTTTGGTGGGCCGTCGGAGAGAGCCTTCAGTTTTAACAGATCGGTGGAACCTAAGGAGGAAGCTTGCTCACAGTCTTTTTGGTGCTCCTCACTGCTCGAGCATCTTTCTGCTGAGTCTTTGTGTTTTGCCTTTTCTCCATCACTCTGCCCCACACTCTTCTCACTGGCCTCTTTTCTCTGAGAGTTCAGGTCGCCCAGGATCCGCCGGTCCTTCTTGTCTTTGTGGCTCTTGCCGTCTCGGTGTCTCTTGTGACTGGAGCTTGAATGAGGGGAGGATGAGGATGAGGAGGATGTGTCTCGATCATCTCTCTTCTCTTTATGTCTTTTCTTCTCTTTCTTGTCCTGGTGCTTACTGCTGCTGTGACCATGCTTCTTCCTCCACTCCTTGTCCCTCTTTTTGTGTCTGTCCTTCTGTTCCCTAGACTTCTCGCTCTTGTGTTTGTCAGATTTACTGTGGCTGTCGTGATTTTGGAGGGCCTGACGGCTCAGTAAGACTTCGCAGCTCTTACCCAACTCTGTGAGTGAGGACTCCGAGACAGTGGTGAACCTCTGCTCTTCTTTTACGAGACGGATTGGTTTGATTGGCTCCGGGGCTGGTTTGTCCTCCAATAGAGGTGAGCAGGACTTGACTGGGACAGTGGGACTCGGTGGGGGATTGGATGAATCTGATGTGGGGGAGGTCCCTTGCTGCTGGCGGCAAATGTCGGGGCCCAGTGAAAGTGAAGAGGAGTATTTCAGCCCAACCAGTGCAGAGGGAGGGGGTCTCCCAAACGGCCCCCCGCGGTAGGTGTACTTCTGACTCTCTAGAACTGTGGCTAGAGACTTAAACATGCTGTTGACCCCAGTTTGATGGAGGTGGGGCCTCTGGTGTGGAGGGGAACAGTCCTCTGAGTCTTCTTCATCATAATCTTCATCAGCTTCACTCTTAATGCCTTCTGGGAGACCATAAAGTTTGGCCAAGTCACTGTGGCGATAGTCTGTGTTCCCTGTCCCGACCTCTAGGGGTTTGGAGATGACTTTTGAAGAGGGTTTACAGCAGTCCTCGTCCTCCTCATTAAGAGAGGACGTCCGGCTGCAGGGAGAGGCCAGAGAGCCCTGCCTGCTGAGCACCGGGGGGCTGGAGTGGGGGTTTGAGCTGAAATCTTCCTGGTTGGCCTGATGCTTCGGGGCTGGGATGAGGTCCGGGGCACATGGGTAGCCTTTCGGCTGCACAGCAGGAGCAAAGTCCTTCACACTCTTTTTATTCTGGAACATCTCCTCCTCCTTCTGGATAGACTCATCCAGCATAGCCATAATGTTGGCCAGGCCATCGGGGAGAAGAGTGGACATCTCAGAGGGCTCCTCCTCAAACTGAGCAGAGTCTGTACTGTCTCCTGAGCTCACCTTCTGGAGCACTGGGCCGGTGAGGGGTGGCGGGGGAAGGCTCTCTCTAGGAAATGCCTGATATAGTTTTGGGGGCTCTCTAAGTGCCATAGCAGGGGTAGAGAGCTGGCTGCTGCTCTTGGGTGAGTCTTTGGGTTGGCCTGGTGCAGGCTGCATGGTGGGAGGCTTGGGGGGGTATGTGTGCTTCATCCCTGAGGTACTGTGTGTGGCTGAAGGGTTGAATGTCATTCCGCTGCTGCTGTTCCACCTGTCTCTCTGCCTCTGCTTCTCTCGGGCGTATTCAGTCTGAGGAGTGAGCGGGGGTGGCTGCAGCCTCTCTGGAGCACTGAGCCACTGAGTGGTGGGCACTGTGGACAGAGGAGGGGGTGGGGGGGCCTGTGGAGGGCTGACGCTCAATAGTCTTTCTAGGTTTTCCATGGCATGCTGCTCCTTGGCTTTGGAGCTGCTGCGCTCCTGCTCCTCTCTCTGCTTTAGTAGATGGGCTCTCCTCTCCTCTTCCCTCCTCCTCCTCCTCTTTTCCTCCTCCTGGTGCCTCCTCAGGCTCTCCTGGTGTTCCCATTCTTTTTGTTTCCTCTCTTGTTCTTGCAGTCTTTTTCTTTCCTCTTGCTTCTCTCTCTCTCTCCTCCTCTGCTCCTCTTGCTGCCTTTCCTGATGTCTCCGCTCCTGCTCTCTCTTCTTTTGCTCTTCCTCCTCTCGTGCTCTTGCTTGCATGTGTCCTTCCAGCTCAGCGTCTAGCTTGTCCAGAGCCTCTTCAATAGACTGTGAATATGCCTGAGTGGATTCTGTTCGAAGGCCCAGTCTGGAGCGCTCTGGACTGGGCTGAGGGACACTTCGAGAGGGATTTGAGGCTGTACTTGTAATGACACTGTCCCCAGACCTCTGCTGTCCTGAAGAGAATAGAGAGGTGGATTTAGCCTGAGAGTAGTATGGCCTCTCTGTGTTCAGAGAAGGAGACTTGGTGGACCCTGGTAGTGGTCCACTCCGTGTCTGATTGTAAGCTTGTTCGCGCTGAATGTCCAGAGAGGAGTGGGTGGGCTGTCTTCCAGTCCAGCTGCTGTTGTTATACACAGGGCCACCACTTGGGGGTACTGTTGTTACAGTTGTGCTAGCTGAACAGCGTTTGGGGGTGGCAAAGCCTGGGGTGTGGACCAGGGGTGGATTGGCTGTGATGACAGGAGTGCGGCTGGATCCAAGAGGCGGAGGAGAGCTGGTGTGATGGCGCTGTTGGACAGTGTGATTCTGTGAGCGCTGAGGTAGCAGTCCTGAGGGTTTGTAGGCCCCACTCTCCTATAAACACAATGAATGGTTTATAACTGGGTTCTAATAAAACAATACCAATAAAATGTGTGACAGTTACTTACATGAGACTGTGGGCTGTTTTCATTGTGGAACCTCCAGGCCTCTCCGGGCCCACTGTGATGTTGCTGTGGTAGCGAGGGACCACTCAGAGAGGCATTCAGAGGGGGGGCACGGTGCCCCAAGTGGCTGTAAGGCACACTACTGCTTCTGCTGGTGGAAGGAGGGTTTGCTGCTGATGCCGTGTGTACATACTGATCTCTGCTGCCTCTGTTTGGAGTAGCTGCCATGGCAGATGTAGCATGACTGCCACCTTGTACCCCTTGCTGGGGCTCCAATGAGTGGCAGAGGGGGCCCCGGGGCTTGGAGCCCGGGCTGGAGTACGGCTGTCGCTCCATCTTCTCTTTGTGGAGCTGAGTGCCACATCCATGTTTGTAGCTCCCAGGAGGGGAATGAGTGGGCATGGAGGGGGCAGGAGACAACTTAGGGCTGTAAATTCCCATTGCCTGTTTGTTGCTTTCCTGGTAAACATACAGGGACAAACGGGTTTGAACATATTAAACTATAACTACAATTTTTCTAAAGTTATAATGTTATTCCAGTTTACCTGGAAGCCTGAAGGATGGTTCTTGCGTTCAGCAGTTTGGTTCTGCCAAGTGTTGTCTTTATGAAGGGGGTTCCAAAAGGCTGGTTTTGATGGAAGGGTATGAACTGATGGCTGCTGAGGAGGGCCAGGGAACAGCTGCTGCCCAGAATTAAAGAGAAGTACACAAAAATGATAAGCACGACAAAGAAGTAACTGGTGATTATTGTCGTTTGGAGTTTCTCATACCTGCTCCGAATTTTTCTTCCTCTTGTTGGGACTAGGGCAGTCCTCGATGTGGCGGGAGGCTGTGTGGAGGGCTGGCATGGGGGTGTGCTGTATGACAGAATGCTCACCCAGAGGAGGGCCCGGTCTCTTCAGCTGACCTCCAACCATGGTCCCTGGGAAGCCCCTTTGCTGTAAAAAATTGTAAATGCTTTTTAATAGTCTGAAATTACTGAGAAATTAAGACCCTTCCCCTTTTGCGTTCCACATTCACACTAACTGTCCACAATGGTTCTGTATCTACAATAAGCATGATGAAACTTAGTCTCAGCCAATTACAGCGCTCATACCTGGTGCACCTGAGCCCACATGTCATCACCTGGCAATGGTGGGCCCCGGGGAACATGCTGCTCCTGAGGACCCCCAAACTAAGACAGAGCAAAAAATTGTTAATATATTAAAAAGTAGTGCGTTTTTATTTTGCGTTATCGGGATAGGTACCTTCAGCAGATGGTTGGCCCTGTTGGGGAGAAGGTGAGGGTTTGGGGGAGGCCCTCCACCAGGATATCCCATACCCATATTATGGAGGCGCAGAGAGTGCTCATTGGGCAGAGGTACGACAGAATGTCCTTGAGGTGGGGCATCGTACAGCTGTCCCAGGTTCTCCCAGGCTCTGTGAGGAGGAGGAGGATGAAGGTGAGGAGGGGGTCTCTGCTGGTCCCTCTGCAAACCTGCCAACATTGGAGGTGGAATCTCCAGCTTCTCACTTCCTCGCATGGGACTACAAATAGACATTAGGAAAAAAAATATTGAAAAGACATTCCAAACAACATTTGTGTTTACACATTCAAGTGGCCTACCCATTGTTGAAGAATTTACTGTGATGGTTCAGTCCACCAATTGGACCGGGAGGTAGATGAGGAAGAAGCTGGTGTTGATTGATTCCAGGTGAACACCTACAAGTTTTAAAGAACAAAAGGACATCATGTAATCTTTAATATACAGTTTAGAGACAGGTGAGGTAATGGGTGTGTTAGCATTGTGTTGTCCAGGTAACCCACCTGGCAGACGGCTGCCAGGCGCGGCCACCCACGGGAGCCCATGGTCCCCGGCTCAGTCCATCCAGAGGGAAGGAGTCCCGTGTGCCACGCCCGCCAAACTGCTCTACTGCGTGATGCATCCAGCCTAGGGGCAACAAACACACAGTTGTTCATTGTGTTATTAATGTGGAACATAAGTCAAACAAAATACTTTCCACACATAAAATATTGTCAGGAACAACTGTAGAGTGATTTTCTTACCAGCCTAGCTGTGTGTTTGAAGCCCTCCACTGCAGCAGAGAGAGGGCCTCACTTAAGTAGTAAACTGTTCAACGCACAGCGTTCAGCACCAAAGAACTGGACACAAAAAGACATGGTAACATTGATTAACTAGGCATGACAGTAAACGTCAACAAATGTGGGCTTCCTGTGGATGTTTGTATTGAGCTTGTGGCACAGAGAACAAAGTGTGGTCGAAATAATTATAGGAGAAACTGTCTGGCTTGCTTTAATAGAGTAGATTCACTTGAACTCAGTGTACACAGTGAATGCTTTTGTTCCCAACAAAGCGTTCTGGTGTTTGGCCTGTAGGTGGAGCTTGTTACTGAGGGCCAGATGGCTATGTAGGCCTCTCAGATAGCAGATGCAGTGAGGGCCTGGTCACATGCCAAGTGTGTGCACGAGAGCTGAGGCAATGCCAGCTGTGCACGCCTGTGAAGACTGTGTGCTGTGGTTAGTGCATTTCAAATACACACTCTTGAGAGGATGATTATGTGTGTGCTGCCTGGTGGAGACACTAGGCTTTAATCTCATTACTCCAGGCATGATGTCCAAGGGGAGGGAGAACTGACAGACGCTCTGAACCCAGTGGAAGGAAAGAGAAGATTAAGGCAAAAGATGAAGCAGGGAGAGGTGGAGACAAGCGCTGAGCAGGAATGGTGCCATGAAAACGCCTACACACCTTCCTTCACAAAGGACAGGCATAATAGAGTAGAGCCCCGCCCAGGCTCCACACAGGGAGGACACTCACAAGACAAACACGAGTGTCAAAAAACAAAGACATACGCTCTGAACTGTTTAGAGAGTGAAGTGGAGCAGGCTAAACTTAAGGGCTCTATAACATGCAATATGTATCACGTTATTAGGAGATGAAAGTACTGTAAAAAGACCCAATTCTCTACAATTAACAAAAACAATAAAAATAAAAAGAACACATATTAAGCCTGTTTCAGCAGTTTCCCAAAATGAGTTGTGGTTGTCTGCAGGCCTCCTCCCACCAGTTCCTCTGCTCTCCCTTTCTTCTTCCCATGCTTTCTGAATCTGTTTGTATTCAAAGCCAGCACCAAATATCACCATGTACTGTCCTAGCTTGTTTTAGGGTGCTATAGGGTGACGCTTCCACCCACTATCTCTCCTCCAGCCACCAGGCCCTTCTGCTCTGTGAAGATAGGCTGGCCTGCTGCTGACTGTCAGGACCACATTTGACATACATTAGGACTAGCTCATACAAAAACACCTCAGTACAGAGCGTACCTTTAAGAATAGCACCAGGTTAGCGATTCACAGTTGTGTCTCAGCTTCTGCCGCCAATCATCTCCCTGGGGACCCCTACACCCTGCGAGACACAAAGGAGAAAACAGTCATGTAAAGCTGTCATAAAGCATAGTGAAGAGGAACAATATTTTACCACCATTGTGGGCTCAGTGCACCTCTGTACTGTATCTCCAACTTCTCCTGTTTGTAGACAGCAGGGAGCAGTATGTTTGCCTGAGCTCATGCCTCAGGGGCCACATCAGCGCACTGCAGCTTCACTAACAGGGAACATGTCCCCACAGAAAAAGGCCATGAGATATGAATTCAAATGGATGGTGATCATATTGTTATGATGATCTGCTAATCTGGAAAGATTGTTGGATTGTGCTTGAATAGTGCATTCACTTATGCTCTGTCTGCTCTACTCAGTTGACACAAAATTAATGAAAAAAGTCTGCACAAATCTGAAGATCAGAAGAGGCTTATGCGCCAGTGAGTTCAGGCCAGGACACAGCAGTGAGCTTCTAGTAACTACTTACAGCACTGTGGTCCGGACTATTTTTGTGTGTGTCCCTATAAACTATCTGCGCAGGCACTCTGAGAGCAGATGACATACAGTATGAGAGCGGTTTGACATTCGGCTTAGGTTCAGCATGTGTTAAACAGAGAAACCAAAAGCACCTCTCAGGCCAGCCGTTGGAGAAACCCTGATGAGTCAGGCTTTATCAAAAGGGCTTACCCCAAAAGTCAAGCCCGCCCCCCGGGACTGATGTCACTGTGGGGATTTCTAATGTTGTGATATCTCTACACCCCCTGCATGGGCGATGATGTGTTTTGATCAAGAAACAAGATGTGGCTATAGGTGTTATTAGTAACTATTAATTTCACAATGGTGGAAAATAGCAGATGTTTAGAGGTGACCCACTTTATTTATTAAAAGTTCCCCCAGTGGTGTTGAATTCCCCCGTCAATATCAAACCGTTTTTCCTGTCAACACCCTCATGATCTTCATTTGAAATTCTCGAAACAGTGCGGGGTGGTGGGGGTTAGAAGGCACTTTATCATTATAGTTACGTGTATAGGCAGCTTATATTAATGAACAAACCTTTAACACTGTTTTTCAGCCATAACAGCAGATAACAACCTTCCCACATCTGCTTCGTCGTGACCATGGAAGACAAAGCCCCATGGAGCTTGGGACAAACAACTTCACATAGGGCATATACTTAGGAAGTAGTATGGCTAAACCAAGTATCACAATACAGCCACTTTATATCCATAGAGTATCTCAGAATAATTGTTACAGGCTGCACTGTGTGGGTTGCCGTAGTTTCCCTTGTAAGCATTTTGTATGGTTCACTTCCAGTCCAGCCATGCTCTTTTAACTGTAAATGTATTGAAAATGCACAAGCCCTTCACTGCACACACAGCTGGGGTAATCCACACATCACATGAACCAGTGTGACGTTACAGACATGAGGGCAGGAAGCTGACAACACCCACACAGGAAGTAGGCCTCCCGGGGGGGTTTGTTAACAAGGGATGGGCTGTTAACATAAAACTGTATAGCTGAAAAAAGTATTGTGTTCATGTAAGAATATAAAACGATATATTTTTTGTTACTGACTGACAACGTGTGTGACAGTATATTAGTGGGAGCTAGAGGATGACTCAATGACTCCCCTCTCTGTGATCGTCAACTACAGGAAAACTATTCTACTGGGGGAACAAGAAATGTGGGCTTTTTTTTTTTAGATAATGTGAGATCATCACTCGTGATTTCTGCCACTCAGCAACCGCAAGTCAATTCTTTGAAAATGTGAACAAACGACTGAAAACACACATTCATTTAGCACTGGGTGTATTATTTATTCATACCATACTCACAAACTGATGGTGGTAAGTTTGCCACAGCCATCCAGGGGCTAACTCTCCATTCACTACTGAACACACCACCACAATGACACTGACGGGCATTGAATCACCAACCCACTACATCTCCAACACTGCTGATTTTGATCAAGACAGGAAATATTTTTTTCAGCATTGAGTAACACGGTGAGATCTAACATAATGGAAGAAAGTTTACTGCAACTGCAAAAGCCCACGTACCCACATAGGTCCCCATACCACAATTTGAGAACCACTGTACTAACACACAGTCGCTGAAGTGAGTTTGCAGTTTATGGTGATAATCTAACTGTGGGTCCGGTACAGCACACAGATGGACATAGAAAGTGAATCATTACGCAGCCGTTTATTTAGACTTGACCATTCCATTGACGCAGGCCAGAGTCTTGTTATGACGCTGTAATCTGGTCATTCCGAAAACATCCACGACCCACATTCTCCAAATACCAAAACTTTGCCAAAATCCTTCCTCCGCACACTTCCCATCACGGCTATTTTGGTATTTTGGTGTGGTCCATGCGTGGGGGGTGGCTGAGGTAATATTAGGAATACTCCTTCAAAGGTGAGAGTGAGTCATCATCGTTATCAGTGGGCACCAAGCCAATGATAACACAGGAAATTCTGAGGGAAAGCTTTGTCCCGACTCAGCAGCACAGCATAACTTCTCTGTTGATCAAACATACAATGCTGCGTTTCATTAAACAAGTGGTATCTAGCAGTTGCTGACGTCTTTATAGTGATGTGAGCCATTGTTTTGCTTTTTTTACAGAAAGAACAACCATCAATGAAACTGTATCCTCAATATGACTCTTATAGTTACAGGATAAATTATAATGATGTCTGCCAACTGTGCTGTGGTGTTTGGTTGTATACTGTACATATACTAGTCACAAAATGTTAGGGCTTGTAGGCAAAATTACTGAGTGTTCCCACAAATAATACTTAAATACACCTCTGTCTGTAATATCACTGTGACTAGTATATTTTTGCGATGCTTAAAAACTATCCATTTGTGACTTAAAGGGTGCTGCTAGTGAACTCCTTGTAATCAGGTCTATAGCAATGTACATTTTTAGCATAGGTATGGGTTGAAGCTGCACAATATATCACAAATGTATTAAAAACTACATTTTCCATCTGAAAGAAACATACAGTCCCAATAATAACCTAACATTATGATTCAAAAAACAGTTAAATGACCACAATTTAGTCCTGAAATGTATACCTGGTCAAGTTTTTTGGTCGATTTTAATTTTGCCCAAAGCCGTGGCCTGTGAGTCCAGTCCTGGTCTCTCTTGATAAAGGAACTGAACTTTTGCTGTCATTTCAATATCACATTATTATATTCAACATAGTTATTCCACATTGCATCGCTTTCTCGTATTTTGCTACCGCAGCATTTATGTCAACAGAGGTAAACTGCTGGTCTCCACTTTACACTTGAAGTATGGTTTCACACTCCGTAGAAGAATTCCTCAGATAGATGACTGCGAACAGACCAAACCAGTCTTTACATTGCCTTCTACAGATTGTACGTGAACCTCAGCTAGAATAGTACTAATTTAATCTCATCATCTGGGCGTATTATCATAGTAGATCACACAGAAACCTGATCTGACGTAATGGGGAACTCACAGTTAGCCCATGTGACACCTCTACCATGTGTTTCATCACCCGAGCCGTTGCGTGAGGCTGCTGCTGCCCAGACAGATGTTGACACCACTCTGTCAAAAAAAGAGCTTGGTGTCAACTACTCCTGCTCACATCCAGGAAAGACCTACCTTGTTTAGCCCTAGTTTAGACCAGCTTTATACCTAGTTTAGTCTCAGCCAGTCCAGCTTTATACCTAGTTTAGTCCTTTTTCAAACCTGGTTTAGTCCTGTTCCAGGTTCAGAACTGGTTATAAAGACATACTCTAGGTTATTTTATACCGAGTTTAATCCCAGTTCAGAACAGATTTACTTACTACTGTATTCTGTATTATGACTTAATGTACTTTTTTTAACACATACACCTACAAATACATACAATATTTAGAAATGCCAACTCTTGGGACCCTTGCCCGCTTTGCTGCTGTCGGCGCCCGGAGATGAGTAAGCACTCTGAAGCCAGCCTACTGACCCACTTCCCAAGCCCTACACAACGATGACATAGGGATTAGAACTAGGTGTGGGGGGCCTTTGTATTTGCCCACTTCTCCCCACTGAACCGCCTCTGCCTATTCTTACCTCACACAGAATAACAGAGCCCGGTGCGTCACCCCCCGCTTCCTCCCCCTCCTCCTCCTCTCAACGCGTGTGTTAATATTCGTCATCGCTTATAGTAGAATGGGCGGCATTTGCTCATTCACACACCACGCTCCCGGAGAGATCACACGGGGCGGGCGGGGACACGCTTTCACTTTTTTACGAGCCTGACATCAATAGCAATTTGAATAGACTTGTTATCGATTAAACTGATCGGATGTGAGCCTTTTGAAGTAGGTCATTCGCGCCTGGATGCCAACGCGGACTTTTTACAGCCTTTTTACGTACCCCCCACCCCCCATCCCTCTGCCTCTAGACCTGCCTGGGCAGCGGGACAGCGGTGATGCAACATAGTAATTACATGATAACAGCATAGCAATGTCCACTAAACCTTTAAGAACTGATTTGGATGCACACTCTGCACGTCCCTTGGCGCACATTATCAGCTGACCGCTCGCTTTTTGAAACAAGATTTGAGAGTAGCCTTATAGGTAGCGCGTTTGTCATTCCTCTGGACGACAACAAACATGGTCAGACCTGCGCGACCCCAAACCCAGAACACGAGCCCCTTCCCCCCAGCGCTGAAGACGATGCAAATCACATCCTTTCAATGGTGCGCTTTGTGTGCCTAAAGGATTGACTGGGGGGTGGCACACATATCCATTGGCTTTATATGGCTGACGACCTCGGTCCTCCCGTCTCCCACCCCCACCGCTCCGCGCACACATACACAATGGCGTGAGATCTCCTTACACAGCCACTTTTCTCTATGTCCTCCTCCAGCGCCTTTTACAATCACATGTTGACCATCTCTGCGTAAAACCGTGTCCGAATGATTTATAATACGCTAATTATAACCACGGTCTAATTATAGTTATGGTCTGGCACCACGCGAGCCGAGAAGCAAAAAGTTCCACAGCTGCTGGGGTTATCCGAGGTGACCAAAGGCAACAACTAGGTCTCGACTACACAAATCTATCCACGTGTTTGGGTGATTAAACAACTCCGGTAAAAATGAGCCACCAAGCAGACTACACAATTCACCAAAAGCCACGCGTGGGATCAAAGGGGAAGAGTGTCTGGTTGCAAAAACACACCAAATTCCCCCACCTCATCACCAACACAGTTTTAAATTAAGTAATGTTCGCTTAGACGAGTAATAATGCTGCTGGTGGCATATATTTACAGGCTCGGTGCGCAATAGCGACAAATATCTACCCTTAACTTCGCCGCATTGAGCCAAACCAAAGCGAAGCGGGCATTTAAAAACACTCGTGTCAATACTCACCGTGCGTCCCAGTGTCCAGATATGCGGCTACATATCCCAAATAAAAAGACAAGCAGGGTATAGTTATCCACTGGCTTCGAAGAGAAATCCAGTCGAGCCGGCGAAGAGGAGCGCTCGCTGTACGCTAATCCTTCTATGTTTAAAATTCCAATCGACACCAGCTCGACAATCGTCTCTCCCCAAGTCCACGCGTTTCAGTCCCTCTGAGCTCGTCTTCGTCTCCCTCCCCCCAAAAAAGCCTGGATATATTCCGTGTTATCGCTGGCTCTGTCTGTGTAGTCTGTCTCTCCGCACACAGCTCAGTTCCTGCGCTCTAGAGGCAGCAGGGATCGGGTTGCGCTCTCGCCTGGGTTTTAAAGGGCCAGAGCACACCACCAACACACAAGCACAGGCAGCACCAAACAGAGGCACGTACGCCGTCGTGACGTCACCGCGCGGCACAGGAATTCCCTGACAGCGCGAACTGGCACGGTCCGGGCGCGCACGACTCTCTCCACTCCGGTACCGGACCGCCCCCTCCCTCTCGCACGCTCTCCTCCACCTCCTCCCCCTCCCGTCTTCTTCTTGTGCTTTTTTCTCACGGACTGTTCCTGCCTCTCACATGAGTTTGTTCCACTCGTGACGAAGAGAGCAGCAGGCACACGGGCTATTTCCGGAGGACTGGGTCTATTTTGGGACGAGGAAGACTATGTGAGCCACAGCTAGGCATATCCGCAATCACAATTTTAAAATCTGTACGCCTATTTGCATTTGTCTAAATTTGGCTCATAGTTAAGGTCTGCTGCTTTATAATAGGCCTATATTAAACTGGGGCCCAAAACATTGAGGGGGCCCACAGCGAGTCCTTGACTACAGGTCTAATCAAGGTCAAGACTAAAGACTAAATCAGGTCTAAATTAAGCTAAAATAAACTAGGTCCAAACCAGGAATAGCTGAGACATAAGACGACTATCTACCAAAGTACTTTACAACTGTGGTGGTAAGATACCTATGTAGCCACAGCTGCCCTGGGACAGACTGACAAAGAAGTGGCAACCATAGAGCCTATACAGCCGCTCCAACCACCACTAAACATACTGAACACTGACACATTTTTAAACAGGCAAGGGTGGTGATGTTTTGTCCCAAGACACAATTGTAGTAGGAACAATTTGGAACGGGAATCAAACTGTCAACCTTGTGATTGACACAGCCAAATTAGTTAATTATGTAATATATTTTCAGCGATGTCTGATGAATAATTAATGTAATCAATTCAGACACAGGACACAACAGAGGTATGGACTGTTCAGAGTTCAAACCACCAACCTTCTGACTGTTCCACCACCTGATTGGAATGGAGTTGCACTTGAACCTCAAAATGCAGCCACCACAGTAGTAGGAACTGTTTTTGAATGGGCTCATCAACCTTCACCACATTCACTTGGTATTTATGTGTATTGACAGTGAGGTCTGATGATGATTCTAACTCCCATCATTAAGTCTGTTTACCTTCAGAGTATAGCCAGCTGAAGCATTTCCAATCCCGTCCTGGCCTTGAAGAGCCTTGTACTACCACCAATTCATGTGTCATCATTCTAAATCCATTCACACACAAAAACAAGGCTATATTTAGAAATGCCTGGCTCAGCGGCACAGGAGGCAGAGGAAGGACCGAGTGATGCTCCGGCAATGACATAGGGATACGCACTGTTTATTTCTGAGCACAGATAAAAATACCAGCTTTAACACAAACAGCATTATGAAATCGTGACAGCCTCAACAGTGGACTACAGGAATGTCTTCAACCAACAGCACGAAGCAGTCATGTGACCACATCTGACTGCCATGGTGGAACAGTGGAATGTGTGCTATGTGCCACCAGGATGGGTCTGTGGTCCATTGTCAAGTCCGCATGAATGTTCAACACTGTTTTGTGAGAGAGGGGGAACCGGGGAGGGTTCAACATCTGGGAGAAAAAGCAGCTAAAGATGTTAGCTTTTTAGTCATGAGAGGACCAACTAACTTCCCTTTAGTTTGGGATACTGTGGCAGCTCACTACAGGGGCATGATAACAGGCAGTGTAGCAAGGGCAGCACTTGGGGCCTGGAAGATTGAGGGGCCCATGAAAGTGTCAAATCAATACTGGATTAAGAAGACTTAAAGAGTAACTAAACCCTAAAGCAAAAAGCACCCTTTAGGTTAAACAGTGGCTATTACAGTTTAATTTTCCTATTGGGCAAAGATATGTCATGGTACATGTCTATGTCACAGGTCATCATTGTCTCATTTAGACACACCTGTAGTGAATGAGCGGTTTGATTTGAGAGCAGGGTTCACACCATATTCACCCCAAACCTTCACCAGTTCCTCTGTCTCTACCAGGCACTGCCCATTTGTGGAGCATTTTAAATGTGGGTAATATGTCAAAATTACTATTTCACTTTAGCCCCCCCCCTGACCTCTACAGCAGATTAGATCAGACTATGTGGGTTGCCACTTTGACCACACTTTGAACAGTTGTCAAGTTTCACTTACTCTACAGACGACAGACTTATCATAGAACAGCGGCAGATGGTCAATTTTATGCATTTTTTATTTTTATATTAAACTTTTGCTCATCTTTGGAAACTTCCAGACTACACCTTTCTATTACTGAACCTGTGTTACTACAGTCAAATTCAATATGAGCTATTCATTCGCCTTCTCTGCTTATGTTAAGACTTGCAGTCTATCTCCGCAGCTATGGGCCTTAGGCGGGTACACACTGAACAATGGCCAGTCAATCACATGGCTGACACAAAGACATACCCAGACAGACAACCATTCATTTTCACAATCACTGACCAGAGGCTATTTAGACCAATTTACCTAACACATGCATGTCTACCTGGAGATAAGGTAACACAGGGAGGACAGACCTTTTCTACAAGCGATAGTATATTTTTACTATATTGTGAAATATATACTAATAAAATGTGTGATCCATTAGTATTATTTTGATTTATATTTTACATTGGCCCCAGTTTTTTATGAATCGACTTCCTGCTCAAAGTACAGACTAACTGATGTTTCCCATTTTCATCAAACATCGACCCTGTCTTCTCATATTGCTCTAGTATTGTGTGGGCCGGTGTCCCATAAGTGTGTGTGTAGTGGGCAGCCATTAGTGGTGTAAAGTGAGCAGGAACACATCACTCACACACACACAGCTGTCCCCACAGGCTCAGAGCAGTTCAGTCACAAGTCCTCAGGCCAAACCCGAGACCAGCTTCAGCTGCTGTCCCCCAGGAGCTGTGTGTGAGGCAGGAAGCATTATCAGGCTAACCGCACACCTCCATTCAGAATGATGGCACACAGTAACTATACATTCATATATCATTTAGAATTACAGAGGTAAAAAATAAGACTATTTGTCCCACAGCTATTGTTTGGTCATAAACAATACTTATTCCAACCGATATTTCAAAAATAATGCATTGGAAGTGTTTTACAACAGTGTGCATTATTCATTCCGTCCACACTCCAACCACCACCAAACACAAACTACTAAAAACACATTCATATATTTAGGACAATTGTCTTGCCCAAGAGTACAACAGTTTGAACTGTTTGTTGTCACAATCAAGCTGCCAACCTTTCATAGTGGACACACTTAAATCAAGGACATCTTTAGGATGCTAACTGTTTTTAGCAGCAGTGTTCTCAAATCTGTCTTGTTGATTTAACCCCATCTATAATGTGTTATGTAATCTATCTTCCAATCCGTTGTCATCTATGCGTACCCTTGTAGAGACAGACGCTGCAGATTAATTATGGCTATAAATGCTTTTTGGGGGGCAGTAAAAATGACTTAATGCACTGTTTCAGGATTCAATGATCTTCACAAATTAGGAGATCTATTCTATAATATGCGTCATATTTAACAATAAATACTTCTCCACATATTGAAGAATGTAGATGTTTGGAACTATCAATGCCTTGACCCAGCTAAGTGTGACAGGACAGGAGCCAGGTTGGGTGTGTAGGGTGGTGTAGTCCAGCCTCTTACATTGGGGGCTGTATGTACTTGTGTGTAGGTGTGTGTATGTGTGTGTGTGTGTGGGGGGGGGGGTACGTTGGAGGACAGAGGGTGTCAGGTGTGAGTCAGAAGTCTGGGACACTGATGCCGGCAGACATGACACACTGACAGACTGAGCAAACCCCCCTTACCTTATGATTGGGCAGAATCAGGTGTGTCAGCACTGCACCATGACACGTCCCTGCTCCTAAGGGCAAAACAGAGAAAATATTGGAAGGTCAGAATGGTAAATTATTATTATCAATCCATCATATATAAATCACAACAAATACAAAACAATAAACAAGGGCTGTGACAATTCGGAATGGCTAACTCTTGAAGAAGTAAATAAAGTTGATGCCACGTTAATGCCAGGTTTGGTTCAGCTTTAGACATGTTTTAGACCTGGTTTAATCCAGATCTAGTAATTAGTCCTTCTGGTTCATCCTGGGTTAGTCTTAGTTTGGCTTTTTAAAATTAATTTGAAAGGAAACTTAAATACATAGCAGTGTAGCTTCATTATATAAAATGGTCCAAAGATTACAGATATTCAAAACCATGAGTAAAACACTGGTGTGCGTGTAAGCAGTGGTCAGTGGTGGGAAACAGGTCCCTCTGTAGGATCTGTCCTGACTACAGTGTGGGCTTGGTGAAGCAGCCATCTGTGAGTGTGTGAGCAGCCCACTGGTGATTCACCGTGCCTGCTGGGTCACATGACCATGAACAGGTGGCACACTGGTACATGTCCCCACCCACAGCACACCCACACCTCCGCTCGTCCCCTGAGAACCTACAGCACCTGTGATAGCAGCCATGGTAACAGCAAACACAGCCACATATAGCCAAGTAGTAAATGTCACTGCTCTTTCTGATCCTGAAGGTTATAGCCCCCGACCTTTGAACCCAGGTCAGAGGTCATACTGTAAAGCACACATGATCTGCACTTTGAGCAGCACACGTTCAAACAACTCTCCTAACACATCAGTCTTCTACAGAAGAATGCACACTCAATTCAGAAAAAAATATACAATGAACACAATGCATGTGTTCACAAATCTCACACAAAAGACCATAAAGTCTGAGTCTATCTCAGCAACTATGGGCCTTAGGCATCCAGATCAGTGGCCAGTGTGTCGCAAGGCCTTCATGGACAGACAATAGACTCTCACATTCATTCGTTAGTCACCACTTCTTCTAAACGTGTCAATGATGGTGTGGAAACCCACACAAACACAGGGCAGACAGTCAGACTCTAACCATTGTAAAATGACTGTGGCCAGTATAGGCCTACAATGTTTTTTTGTTGTTTTTTTTACAGTGATTGCAAATTGTTTAAATGCACTTCTGATCAACAATTGCATCTCATGTACAATATATAGAGAATTGGCCTGTGTGAACCTGCAGCCACACCTGCTCTAGTCCTTAGTCACTGGTGATTCAGTGGTTTCAAGTCAAGGCAACGAACTTAATGCCTTCTAACACAGTCCGTAATGGGCAGGCTGCTGCAGGATTGCTAACCACAGCCTTCTTACAGTCTCCAGTAAAACATAGGTTACAGCCTAATCAGTCTTTCAACACGTGCATCTCTAAGTCATACTACTTATGTTTAGTGCATTGGAGAGGCATGTTTCTGTATGTCAAGCTGCTGGACATGATACATGTAAAGATACACTGGGTAAATAACAATTCAAAAGTGAAAGCGAAAATCTCATTACTTTTGTGCTCTTTCCTTCTGATGACACCTATGCCATAAAATAAAGAATGTCACTGGTCATAAACAGTGTGTCTAAGGCAGAGCTGGCAACGCTTGAGGCATGAGGAGAAGGTCGGGGCTCGGTGAACTTTTACCACATGGCCACAGCAAAAAGGTCAAGCTCTGAACCAAAGCTGCCACACGCCTACACAACAACACACCACAGGAGGAGCAAGACAGACTGCAGACTCTCTCAGGGACGAGGTGACAGACAGAGCGTGCTTCAGACTAGCCACCAGCCCACTGCCATCGAGGAGAGTCTCACAGGCAGACAAGAAGAATGAGCACTTGGCCATAAATCGTGTCTAGACGGATGCTAATGAAAGCAGCTCTGCTCTGAAGCCAAAACCAGGAGCCGTGAAAACTGAGAGTGAAGTATGTGTGTGTTAATGTCAGTGTGAGACCAGTAACAGACCAGTCCTCACTGTCTCGCACCAACTCAGCTCTGCAAAAAAAGGAGCAAACTAAATGACTCAACACAGCTTTGAACTTTCTTCAGTAAACATATAAGCTGGCAAAAGAAAGATTGATGTGTCAAACACTGCTCTGCTCAGGGTTCTACATGTTTTCAGTCTGGGATGTCTACCATCTTAAAACATTGGACAAAGTCTTTTCAGAAGTATAGTTACTGGATAAAGCAAAAGACATCTAACAAACATCACTACTTTGATATAAAAAAAGATTGCCCACTCATTGCAATACTGCGACACAATTGGACCAAACTACAAGCGTACATGACCCAACAGTCTAAATATTATTTTGTATTGTGACTGCAAATTAAACCTTTACTCTATGTTAATGGATTAGTAAGCCAACAGCTCCATGACGATGAATATCAAACAGACAGGCCTAAACCTGCGTCAGACATGCACAAGTAGTATATCCCGAGGCATCCCTAACATATAAGCTAAAAACAAAGAACACACTTAAGTCAATAGTCAGGGATTTCCTATTGAGTATAGTACCCACTTCTGTGATCCCGGTGGTTGAAGGCTGCTCACATCATTCAGTCTCTGCATGACTTGGTGATAGTGAAGATAGTTACTATGTGGAAGCCAAGTTAAAGGGCTTATGTCACGTTAAGAGACTCCCAAAATCCTCGATCTAGAAAATGGGACGTTTCTTGTTTACTTTGCATTTTTTTTTAAACAAAAATAATCACTTTGAAAGCACTGCTCCTCAACGTTTCATCACACTGGCCTAAAGCACTTCAACAGTAACGTGCATTTGAGCGTGTGCAACTCAACTTGTGTGTACATACTATAGGCTCCGAAGTGGTCAGACAAGCCACGCCAAGCCTACATACCTGTACAGCACTGTCAACTGCTCTATCCAGTTGCACAATGCAAAACTGCCACATATCAAGAAGTCTGACTCATGGCTTTGAAGTTATATTGTTCACCCCAAACCATTATGATTTCAACCTATTCATTATGAAAAGAGGAAGGAAATGGGTTATCAGTTGCAATTGGTAGATGTGAGCAAAGGTCAATGCTTAGATAATACATTATAAGGGGTGTAAAAAGTTGAAATATGCAATAATGATTTTGAATAATGTATAGTAATTAGTACGATTTAGATACCCAGATAGACAAAAACAATTTGAGTTAAATGAATGAAATACAAGGCTCTGTACACACTAATGAATCAAACTTACAACGCCATAAATATATGAATGTGGTTGAAAAATAGCGGTCATGTCTCTGACAGCTGTGGCTAAAGTAGTAGTTTACCACCACCAGTATGGCTGTGGAGTGAATAAATAATGCAATTGTAAAGCGTCTTTGAGTGTCCCACAAAGCGCTACATAAATACAATGCATTGTTAGTATTATAAATAAATGGGAACTAAACCAGAACTAAACATATGACTTAATAATACTGGCAGTGTTTCCTCTACCATTATATTAGGCAACCTCCCCCTCCCTGAATTTTAGGTTATTTATTTATTATTATAATTTTTTTTAATAATAGTTAGGCATGTTAAGATGTTATAATCATGTTTTTATACTTAAAATCTCAAATCACTGAGCGTATTATTGAATATTCTGCGTAACAGTCCGGTTAATTGTGGTTAAATATTTTAATTGTGCCCCCTCCCAGTCTAAAACCCTAGGGGGAAACACTGATTGGCTATTGCATAACTCAATGGATTGCTCTACACCAGTACACCCAGTACCACCTCATATAATATTTGTATCTCCAAGTACCAATTTTGTAGCCTTGTTGACTAGTTGGACTAAAACCATGAAATAAAAATGGAAGAAAAAACAAATAATGCTTTACGTTCTGTATAAAACAGGACTAAACCAGGTCTATGTTCTGTATAAAACAGGACTAAACCAGGAATAAACCAGCACTTAATTAACGTCCTGAATTTCACAAGAAAGAAAAGCCAATGGTATCTAACATCTTCTCTAGGCACACCAAATTACATATTTAAATTTTTTCAAGATCATAAGATTAGTGACACTTTGCGACTTTACTGTGAAGATGAAATGTACTGTATGTCTAGTGTGTGCATCTGCTCACACAAAAGCTCTTTGTCTGTGGCACACGTGATTCCCACATGCTTCATACAGTCTACAAAGGACCGACCACACACACACAGACACACACACACACACACACAAATATGACAAGGCCTCCATCACATCTGCAGCATGTATGGAGCACTGTAACACACACTGCCCCTCCCCCAACATGTCCACAGGGAGATCAGTGGTTTTTAAAAGGCACAGGGGGCGGGGGGCAGCATGACCCCATACATCCGGAACGAGGCAACCAGCAGCATCCAACACACTATGACATGCAGCATGAAGATGAACTTCACTGTTACAATAAATAACCTATACTTTTTAAGAGAAAATGTATTAAATGCATGTAGTGACTGATCTCAAGGCGACTGAGGAGCCAAAATCTGTTTACTGGACATCATCATCTCTGACTATTATAAGCTAAAGGATTCAACCATGTCAGGCTTAGTCCTGGTTTAGTTTTGGTTTAGATCTGATTTAGTCCAAATTTAGTTTCTCATCTATTCCCAAATCCGACATGGTTTAGACTCAGTTTCATTCTGGCGTCGACCTGGCTGAGACTTGGTTTAGAGTAGACTTAGTCCTGGATGTGACCTGGTTTACACTTGGTTTAGACTTGATTCAGCCATGGTCTGGGTTTTGTCTAAAATATTAGGACAGAGGCTCTTATATAACAATATCTCCAGTATACTAATATAACTTGAGAGAAAGTGTATTATGGTAGGTTTGACCTGGTCTGGACCTTTAAAAAAAAAAAATGATTTAGAGTTGGTTTAGACACAGTTTAGTTCCAGGTTTGTCCTGGTTTATAACTGTTTAATTTTCAGTATAGTCCCAGTTTTGTCCTGACTTTGATTTGACATTAGTTTAGTCTGGATTTTGTCTAGAATATTGTATCTTTTGACCCTTAGATAACACAAGCTATAATAACAAACTGATATAGACCATATAAAGCAGCATTCAATATTTGTGATGGCACATCTTTGGCACATGCACAAGGACAGGCACTTATTCCGTCAGCGTCGCCGTGGAAATACGAATAGCGTACTTTTAAAGGCACGCAGACAGATTCCTGCACTTCCTCGCGTTTGAATAAAACCTTTGAGATGTGTATGTAATGATGTGGCGTGTCCTTGGGCAGCTGTGGCGAGTGCCGACAAATGAGGCGGAACTCAATCTGCCGCCACACCTGTCCCTCCTGTGCCAGTGGGGGATGGGTGTCTCAGGCACATACATTATACATTAGGGAAATAACATTGGATTTTTAAAAACCATGTTGAATGAACTATGTTTAGTCACCCAAAAATCAAATCCCTTACTTTGTTGTGACCTGTATATTTCGATTTTTGCGAAACTGCACCATTTTGCAATATATTGTGCAGCCCTATTATACATGCAGCTCAATATTATTAATGCATTGTGGTAGCTCCGTAGCAGGAAGCAGAGACGTTGACGTGTTTGCAGACAGAAGGGATGACAGAGAGTGGGAGCAGACAGGATGGAGGGATGAGCAGGATAAAAGGATAGAGCGCAGGGAGGACTGGGGCAAGGGTTATACCGGGACGGAAGAACCCTGTGACATGACATAGATGCAGCCAGCTACTGTACAGTCTGGAGAAAGGAGAGGGAGGAACAAACGAGAGCGACCACGGAGAGAGACCGGAACGACAGAGAGAGAGAACATCAAATCTAGTGGGACAGTGTACAGTATATCCAGACTGACTGTTTGAAATCCATGTCACTAGGTCTGTGACAGTGAACAGCAGACATGAAAGATGCTCCAATACATAGGCTCAACATTCGGTATTGACATCAGCAAATACACTACGGAAACACAGGCATGAAAATCATTGGCCAATGCTAATATTTGTCCAATTTGGCCGATATCAATTCTGCTACCAATGTTTTGTAAACATGTCTTGGTAGGTTATGTTTTCTAAGTTTTACATAAAATAAATGCAACTAAGAAATACATTGATTTACTACATTTCGTCACCATAATGAGACTTTTCCAAAATTGTGAATATCAGACAACGCCAATGTTGAGTATGCACCTATAAAGATGTCCAATTATTGTGCAAAAGGAATGTGTCGACCAAAACTATAAAATACTGAGGCAAATCAAAATAAGGAAAGATAAAAGGCCAATACCGTGCACAGTTTTTTTTTTTTTTTTTTTACAAAATATCAATAGCAGAACTGGTATGGTATCCAATAACTAAGTCAAAACTCACTTGTAGAGCCATTTTCATACCGCACATTATCACTCCTTACATGTGTGCACATACAATCTGTATGTGCTGCTATCTCCACTCCCACACATTTCTATCTCATTTCCAAGTTGCATGAAGAGGTTCTCTCAGCACTGGAGCTTCCACCCACACGCGCCACAATTATTTCATGTGAGAAGCCGACATTACCATACATATATGCACAACCAGGGCCGCTCCTATGTGCAGCCTTCACACCTGCCAGGCCTACAGCAAGGTCATCCACCTCAATTACCCACTCACAATGCACCCACAGCCGAGAGAAGCGGGATGGGGAGGGCAGATAAGGAGGAGGGAGCACATTTCACGGTGGCCTGGGCAGTGCAGCAGTGTTCAAGACGATTTATTTATGATGAGCCTAGTTCACTTCCTGCACTGCCTCAGTGCTGTCTGCTTTGTGTTCTACACCTATAGTACAATAGAAAAATGAGTTTTATATGCCAAAATTACAATATTGATATTATCACTATACATGTTATTATTGTGTATGATTGCCTATGTTATATTAATAGTTATTCAATGTAAATGTGAATGGGCTTGCCAAGTGCAATTTTTCTGGACAAAAATGATCTGAACACAGGACAGAAAACATTGCTAATTAAGTAAACCATACCAGGTCAAAACCAAGACTAGATCAGATCTAAAAAACACGTCTGAACTGTATACATACATCAAATTCAAGTCTAAAGAATATAAAATAAATCAAACCAAGACTACTTCTAAAGAAGACCCCTGAGTACCATTCATAAGAGCTTGCGTACCACCAGTGGTACTTGTAACACAGTTTGAGAACCACTGTGTTACAATATACAGCAGACTGCCACCATTTTTAAAAGCATAGCAAAACAAATCTGGAGCTATATACCGGAATAGCCAAAGACAAGATCGAGAAGATCCGAACATATTTTGCCTTGATTGGTTACTTTTGTCACTAAAAGCATGACAAACCAGGAGCGGCTTGTGGCTCAAAATAAGCTTCCCTAAATCCTACTATGTGTAGAAATGTTCTGGTTCCATTACAGCACAGACTGCTGTTCAGTGAGCTGCCACCAGAGGCACACAGCTGTGTTTACGCTAATATACAGGCACCATCTGGTAACACACACTGCACGAAGACCCAAGTACAGTCTGGACCAGGGTTTGAACTGAAAATATTGAGTGATTATTAAGTGATAAAGTGGTGAAATTTCCCTAGCCCAATTTTAACCAGTTTTGATAGACTCCATGTAATAACAGTACTCTAGTTGGAATTTCTTATGTACAGCACTTCCAAGCACATTGTTCATCAGTGTCAGTTCTAACTATTCTGAAGGCAAAAAACTGCAAACAAGATTTTCAAAACTACTTTTAGTGAGAAAGATGGTATTTCAATATGCAGCAACCAATAGTGGGCAGGGCTTACGCATCTTCAACAGACATATTTCAAAAGTATTTACTTAACAGACAAGACATTTAGTAGATTTATATCCATCTGGTGCAAGGTAATGGAATTCTAGCTCCATTTAATCAAATGAATGAAAGCCTGTGTTGCTAGTCACTTTACAGTTTAACCAGTCTTCTGTTTTGACTGTTCTACTAACTATTGTTCTAACCATTTTCACTTTAAACCCATCACACGCAACAAACAGAATTTCGCTTTTTCCCTAAACCTTTTAAAAACCCATTGCATCCAGACACAAAGCCCTAGTATTTACGTCGTCATTTGACACCCTCTATCACCAGCCATTGCAGACACCTGTCTATGTACACACCATACCTCCTGTACGTGTGCTGCATCGTCCTGGGACATGTGAGGAGAATCATTGCCCGACCCTGCACAAAGTCAATGACAGAAATCTGAGGAGCCTTGTCTGGGAGTGGGGGTGACACAGTTGCACAGCTGTGAGTCTATACAGAGGTGCTGAGGAGACAGAGGGGGGTGGGGGATGGCAGACAGAGCCAGGATCAGGTTGCTGCTCCGGGGCACTCACATAGGTCAGGGTGCACCCACTGCCCCCACACATGTGCTCATATCTCCTAACATAGCTACTACTCCTGCACACAAGCCAAGTCAACACAAATGTGAAGAAACAACATGAGGCTAGGGCCATACCTGCAAAAGGTCTTGAAATTGTGTGAAAAGTGAAGTGAGCAGTGGCGTACCTAGCTCATCTAGGGCCCCAGTGGACAAGGACTCAAAGTTTGCCAAGTCAACGCAAACAAGCTGTGAACATGAGGCTGGGGCTAGCTGCAAATGGTCTTCTCAGAGGCTTGGTGTGAAAAGTGAAGTAGGAGCTTACTGCAGAATTTTATAATGGGCCCCCCGAGGTACTGACTTTGATTCTCAAGATACAAATTACAGTTACATGTAGCAGTTAGCAGGATTAGCAACAGATTAATTACCTCATTTTGTAACTGCAGTGATCAAATGCCCCACAGTAGCATGCTAACAAATAGCGGTTGGTCAGTTAGTAAATGGCACATGGAATATAAGTTTAAATATAATAACTTCCTCAGAGGTTTTAATGGACTTTCAAAACTCAAAACTCAACAATTTAAACTTCCAAGGACAACTAAAATGCACCATCATAAAACTTGTTTTGCACTTTCATTGACCCTAACGACTGCAGTAAATCCTTCAAGTTATCCATAGTTTATTCAAAACACTCAGGTGAGGTTATTTTTACAGAGTTTTCACTCTCATAGACCCTTAACCTCTTGAGACCTGAGACCTTCAAAGAAGGAAAAACAGCACTAGCCAAGCCCTATTCAACACAGCCCGGTTCAGATGAGGGTTGAGATACACAAAACTGCCTCCTCCTTTCAAACATAATTGCTAAATGCATTACTGTTAGGCAAACACGGGATAGATGTGGGTCACTGGAAGGTCACACTCTCAGTATTCTATGAACAGCAACAGAACAGGCTTTTAACAGAGGGCAAAAACAGAAAAATCACAGTCGTTCACTTAAAATAATAATAGGATGTATATAGCACTTTTCTAGGCACTCAAAGCACTTCAATTAATTATTCATTCCTTTCACTGGTGGTGGTAAGCAACCTCTGTAGCCACAGTTGTCCTGGGGCAGTCTGACAAGATGTGGCAGCCAAACCATCTATGACCACCCTCAAGCAAACCACCACAATTACACAGAAGGAAAAATAAGTCTGAAATGTCTTGCCCAAAGGCACTATATATATGCAAAGTATGAAATGGGCAGGGACCATTATGGTTAGTGGACAATAACCCGTATGTTATATCAACCAAAGTGCAATGATAAATGTTGTTAAAATTGAATACTATAAAAATAAAATAATTTCTCCAACTTTTAATAAAATGTGTTTTGAAACATTGATGTTTCTGTTTGCTGTAGAAGGGCTGCCATACAGTATCTAAACTGGTTTACAGTGGGTTAGGAGACGCTCCAGCAGACACAATTCAAGTCAGCGCCACATCATAGCCACAAATAAACAAGCCTGGGCAAAACAAAGGGGAGAGGAGCACAGTCTTCAAAGAGCCTGCAACAATTACAAAGTATAGCAACTGTCATCTGCGTCATGACAAATATATGGGGGTAGAAATACTGTATGTTTACATCTGACCCAGTTCTCCACAACTCCTGTCTTTTATCAACTATAACCCTTAGCACAAACTATGCAAGAATTCAGAACGCAGAGCTGAGCCAGTGACCTTCAGACCTAAAGGGTGTGTTTGTTGAGTCAGTTAGAGAATTGGGCCAGTCTGTCACTAGAATGAGGGCTAAGCTATATAAACGTTTACAGCTGTAGATATAATTGGGATTGACACAAGAATTGGTTTTCACAACGTTTGCCTAAAGTTTTTATGGCAACAATATGCATAGAAGCCTGACCCTAATCCGAAATTCAGCAAAAGCTCTCATCTAACTGCGGAGCACCGGGGCATTTTCAGTCCTGTCTAAAGCAGACAGTAAAAAATCCTGACACCATTCATGTGTGGGATGCTTCTTGGCAAAGTCAGGTCAAGCAAATGTTTCCTTTAAATACACAGCCATATGGATGATACTAGAATATCTTTCAAGAAAAGTCCACCTAATGGCACAGAGGAACATTCATTTCTTCTCATCACTCTTCCTTTTTTAGAATAAATGCAAATTACAGTCATACAAACTGTCCCAGCAAAATTGTGAAGACCAATATCTCCGACATTCTCAAAACCTGAATTTCCTGCCTGAAGACGGAGCTGATCCTTGGTGTATCCGGTAGTAGTGAGCAGCGGTGACACAGCCCTCTACACAACTGAAAGCCATTACCTTAAATCAACACAACTCCTGCTGCAGACTCAGCACTGTGCACACATGGCTGCCTTATCCTTGGGACACTATTCTCTCAAAAAAAACATAACAATCGGACGTCCCGGTGCAGATGTGACCTTTAGGTGGTGCAGCAAGAGTCTTTCATCCTGCCTTTGTGGACATATTTGTCTTATTAAGATGAGGCTACCTTAGATGATTTTCTGTGGGGGTGTTCGCTGCAAGGCCAAAGCTAATCTGCCTGCCACCTTTGACCTGAGTAATGGAATTAACCACTAAAGCTCTATTCCTCTGTGCCTTGTGGAATTCCATGAAGAATGCAAAACCCAAAACACTAAGACAAATATCAATTAGTACTGCTTTGTACTGAATAGCATTTTTTTCCTCTTATATCATTTCTATATACATTATATATATTACTATACTATATATTACTTTATACATTTTTTCATTTTGCAGAAGTACTTCACCAATAGCAGACCTGCTATACGTGGGTATATTTGCATTTTAGCCAGTAACACATTCACTGCCACTAGCCACAATTGCCACATTTAAAACATATAAGTCTGGGTGATCATTGATATGAGAACTGTACAACCAGATTTTGGGACTATATTGTCTATTGCCCCTTTACAAGCAGTAAAAAACAAAAGCTAATCTATTGCTGGTGTAAATCACAATGGCTGGCTGGTAACAGTAAAAGAATACTCACCACCGTGAACATTGGACCAAAAAGTTAATGTCAAGCCCTGATCGTTGAAGATGGTTTGTTTGGACAACAGACCACATACAAACACAACTATGAACCCTGGGCTCAGTCTGGGTAATTGCATGCTACATTAAGCACCAGCCAGTTTCCCAACGCATCATTTCCTTCTCTAGGAATGTGTAGTAATGCAGTCTCAATGCTAGAAATATTTTGAATATACAGCAGGTGGAAGATCATTCACAATTTGGAAAGTGAATATTAACATTTTGGTATAATAATCTGCATCTGTCTATGTAGGGGCGGCAGATTGCTGGTAGGCAGAGGACAGTTGTGTGATGTGGTGGTTAGCTGAGCTCGGCGCCAGGCAGCCTCTGTCACCTCTGCTCCTTCGGCCCCTCCCCCGCTCCAGCACACTCCATCATCTACCCCCGCCTACACCCTTCAGCAAAGAGAGGCTGCCCCGGGGCTGAGGAGGGGTACAGAGGGACCCAGGTTGAAAAGGGGTGGGAGAGTGAACTGATTGGACATAAGATGAGGAGGGGTGCAATGGGTTTAGGAGGGGTAACATAGAAGCACCTACTGGGAGGAGGGGTAGAGGGGGATCCGGGTTGAGAAGGGGTGCAGAACATAAAAATGAGAAGGCTGCAGAGAAAGTAAGGTATACTTTAATATTTCCAGCTAGTTATGCCTAGCTGGAAGATTAACTTATTGTGCATTTTAGGTTGATACCTAGAATACCTGCAGAAAACCCGCCCAGACACGGGGACAAACTCAGAAATGCCACCCTTGCTTGAAATCAAACCAGGGATCTTCTTGCTATACCATTTTATCACCATGCCACCAGAGAAGGGGCGCTGCAGAATAGGGTGTAGAGGGCTCCAGGGTGAAGAGCAGGTGGGATGGTACCCGGGCTGATAAAGGGTGAATAAGATGAGTACAGTTGTTTAGGGGCAGAGATGAGTTACAGGGTGTAAACTGGGCTAAGGAGGATTGCAGTGAAAGCCATGGCACAGAGTGAAGAGCAGACAGGGTGGGGAGCAGATGAGGCGGAGGGCAGGAAATGGCTTGTTGCTACACAGACAGCCCCTGAGCCCACTGTCATCACAGCTCTCATTCCCTTATTTTATCTGCATCAACAAACCCACATTCTCTTCCAGCTGCCCCCTCCTCACTACCACCCCTCCCCAATCTAATGACTATGCAAAACAGAGGCCCCAGCTCCCACAGCCCCAGTGTACATCGCACTGCCTCCACATGTCAAAACAAAGATGACTTTTAGATCATTTTCAGTCTCCAAGACAAAGAAAGCTGGGCAGGTTGTCTACTAAATGAAGGGTTGGAGGTTTGATTCCTAATCCAAAAATGGCATTCTTTTGTTCGATCTTTAAGCAAGACACTTCACCCACCTTACCTAAATTAATGCATTAAGGTGATTGGTATGTTTGGTGGTGTTTAGAGAGGCTGTGCACGTGGTATGGTTGCCACGTCTCTGGCAGTCCGTGTTTACAGAAGTAGTTACCACCACCAGTGTGGCTATGGTGAGAATGGCTAATGCACTCAATATTAAGTCACTTTGTGTATCCTAAAATGTGCTATATAAAATAGATTCAATGCATTATTATTGGTCTTTTGGGTTTTTTTGTGATGCATTTCTAGCGGCATTGAAAAATTATACACTAAAAGTATACAATAAAAAAAAGACTGATATCAACTATGAATTACTATCACCTGGTTCTATATGAATACCCACTTTCATTGTATGCTGTAATATCACTGTGGCCAAAAAACGGGGCAGGGTTTCGAAAAGCGACCTGGGCTGAACCACGCACGGGACCAGCCATTGGATAACCACCATCCCACAGGCGCACTAAGGGAACCATGAAAAGCAATATAAAGCTCATGTCAGGGAGTACAGAAGACGCTCTGCTACAATCCACTCATGAGAGAAATGAGAGAAAGGAAGAAAGAACAGCCCTGGGCGAAGAGAAAGGGTGGGGGCTGACAATAAAATAGTAACAGTGATCTAGTTATGGGACTGCGCATGTGCGGGCCCGGAGCTCACGTGCACACAGTTGTACAGTAGATCAGTTTACAGTGGGCCGGGACTGCCTTTATTCGAGGAATGTTTGTATAGGTTAGAGCTCTGGGGGAGAGAGGCGGGGGTTAATTAGGACACAGAGTCATGTACGGACACACCAATATTAGCTCCGGGCACACGCCGCCACAAGTGTTGCTTTTCTCACGCACGTGCACTCGCCTTCAAGCTTATTATACCACCGCCACAGCTGCCACTGCACACCGGAACTAACCAGAACCAACCCCACTACAGACTCGGACCAACCATGTTCCACTTTGTGTTAAGACTACACAGCATTTTCAGATCAAATACAGCCCACAAATTGGGGCGATGTCCCATATTTTATCTCATTTCATCACAAACATTAGACTTATCTACAGTCACTGATTAATGCATTATTTCCTCCATGTTTATGAATCTCTATAGTTAATGTCAGCTTAGAAATAGACGTCTGAAGCAGGTACATAGCCAGTGCTGAAGAACAATGTTTACTTTAAATAACAACTTTGTCCCACTTAAACAGACTTCATGTCCGACATTTGGTGCTTTATTATATGGTCATCCCAGGAACAACCGAATCCACAGAAACACAGCTAACTCTAACCTGTAGTTCAACTGGTTCCAATATGCACAGATCTACAGAGGCTCTCATTAATGCTTAGGCAGCAGTCATATGCTCAAGACACTCATGCATTCTGAAAAAGATGATTGAAAGACTACAGATGGAAGCAGAAGTGAAAATTGCTTGAATAAAGTAGTTTTTAAGTTGAAATGTGTGCAGAAATATGAGGGGGTGGTGTTTTGTTTGGGGGCGCCGGGAGCCAGCTGGCCGCCTGCATCGGGACATTTAAATGGCTCGGGCTGCTGTAAAAGCCCACTAAGCACCATTTCCAAAGTTTCAACCCTAAAAATGACATTATTTGGATCACAATTTGGACATGGTAACTGTCGTCAAATGTTATAGAAAAGTGCTTGCCTCTCACTGCCATCCCTGCACCATTCAAGGTTAGGTTTTTGCAAATAAATGCTCCAGTGTTGTCTGAGGGTGTCTATTTCGGCCCACGGTTTAGAAGCAAACTTTGGGAAGAGCAGTGACATAAACCCCAGTGGCTGTCCCTGGTTGCAGCACAGCGCTCCCTTTGTGCTGCATTCCTCCCTGCGTTTAGCATTAGCCTTTAGCTTCAGCCCATCTCCACCACATACAACAACTTTGCTTTTTGTCTGAACAGCTGAAAGCTCTTACCGCCAGGGGAGTCAACGTAGAGTATAAAAATCCCAAAGTGTATCGCTGTAGTCGGAGAAGCCAGCAACAGCCAGCTCAGCAGATTCCCCCTCTCTCCTTGGCTTTCTTGTGCTCCCAGCTTTGTGTAATGTTGTCCCTTTAAACTGCTGCTCCGGCTGTCTGCTGCTGCTGCCCCCACCGCACCCGGCACTCACTCTCTCTCACACACAGACCTATAGCTACACAAAACGCTGCTCTTCTTGCCTATGACACTGTTGTCAAAAGCACTGGCAATTGTTTTGAAGACTCCCAATACTCAATAGACTTACTGTAAAACCATAACAGAAGTAAATCCAATAGGTTTCTTTGTCTGCCCCTTTGAAAAGGATTCTATCCAAGATGCCCTTGTATTCCTGCTCTTTCTATCTCCTTCTACACATATATTCTGCCTTGCTTTTTCTCACTCATATTCAAACAAAGAAAGGAAAGGCACAAATACACACTCTCTCTCACACATACACACACACATCTCAAAGCCCAACCCCCAGCCTGCTATGCTTTTTTTTTTTCAGTTCTTCCTTTCTCTAAACAGCCCCGGGCCCTTTTTGGGGGGGCGGGGGCGCGGGGGGCGCGGGGGGGGGGGGGGGGGGGGGGGGGGGGGGGGGGGGGGGGGGGGGGGGGGGGGGGGGGGGGGGGGGGGGG
>JAVQKC010031284.1:0-14352 GCA_036025475.1 Philypnodon macrostomus | reverse complement strand
TTGGCTATATTGTGTGCTAGGAGAATTATAAAACTCATATCAAACCCCCTAAAACAACTTTTTTATTTATATATATATATATATATATATATATATATATATATATATATATATATCTGTAGTCTGCCATTTCCAACTGTTTTTTTGTTGCAATCAGTTACAATGAAGAAATCAAAGTCAAAGAAAAGTCACGTCTGTAAAGTCATACTTGAATGAAAATTCTTAGAAATGCCAGTAATGGGCCAAGAAATACATGAAATAATAATAATGAAAATGATTTGCTTTTAGTTTGTTTTGGCCTGGGATTTTTTGCTGAAAGTCACACTCTATCCACAAGGGGTCAGTAAAGGTGTACATCCTATCAATGCCTTGGCAGAGTTCTGTTTTCTTTGAATGCTTCTAGTAGTTATGATTGTACACTTCATAGGGAAATAAATACCAGACAAGAGAGTGCAGTAAACAGATAAAATCAGTTTTATTACCATCAAAGTCATCAACTAAGTCAAAGATTACAATAGAGATCTCACAAATGCTGGACAGGACCTCCAGATGTCTACTGGTCCTGCTTCAAAACCACATGTACAAATGTGCAGTGAACAGACATGGTACTATACAGTGAGGGCTGTGTCAGAGACAAAACATGGTCAATGCAAAACAATATGTACATAAAAGAATGTATTTATGTCTGAGTAAGTCTCTGTAAATTGTGCAGTTCTATAAACAGAACATGGATAAATGTTGCCAATATAAACAAAATGAACTCAAACTTTAGACAACAGATAAACGTTGTTAGTGTTACTATTTCTGAAGTGCACATTTTTCACAAATCAAGATGTGTGCACAGTAAATACTAGACAGTGTGGCTATATAAGAGCCTTGATGTTTATTATGGCTGGATCCAAAATGACTGTCCCTTTTTACTACCAAGTTCTTATATACAGCTCTTCATCTGTCCACTCCAGTGCACTTTAATTGGATTATTGACAGATAGTACAACATGCACATCCACACATGTCGTTAAGGCATGAGCCTTGGGAAATCATGAGCAATGGCAATCATAATCATTTAGTAGCTTCTAATTCACTCAGCCCATTACGTTAAATGCTCATTACACTTAATACTGTAATTCGGTCTAGGGTCTGTGATTTTGGACCCAGCCTTCTTCAAGGCATAATACGTAGACGTAGACGTATTTACTCACAGGGACATGGATTTTATCGACAGGACACCAGGAATCACAGTTTTTGTAGCCAGTCGAATATTGCTGAATTTCCTCTGTGTGAGTGATTGGAGAGTGCTGATAGCAGAACATTATTGATGCTTTTGGGACAGGGTCATTATTACTGTTATCAAGTTTCAACTCAAGAAAACACAAATATGGCTATAAAGTATTTAAGTGATAAATGATCTATCAGGTTGGCAATGATTTACAATTCAAAATGAAGTATGTCTTCCCTTCTTGGCTGCAATAGGTTACTTAATAAGCATTTACTTTTACAAACATTAGACAGTAACTAAGCTAACATAGCTATGCTCTCGCCCAAACCTTCACATGATGGATAAAGATAACTGTAGTGTAACAAAAAAATGGCTGTATACATCTTTGTTTTCTATAGCAAGGGCTCTGTTTATGCTTTTCAAAAGAGCCTTAGTCTTGGTGTAGCTTGTGGCAAGAGGCAGAGTGCTGTGGCCTGTGATAAGACGGCATTGGCAGTAAGTGCATCTTTATCCAACAAGTGGCTGTACATGTGGAATGAGTGATGAAATGAGGAAAACATGCTGTTTTGGCTACGCCTACAAAGATCCATATATACAGTCTTTACACAGCTATGGGGTTCATTCCTGAGCAGGGAGTTAGCAGAGGAGAAATGTGTGCTTATGTAAAAAGCTGCCTATTTTTATTGTAGCAATGGGCATAAAATGTCCCCGTCACCATTTTCAAAAATATAACTAGGTCTGTGCTGTCGTCCCCGACAGCAAGGTGTATATCGGCGAAACGCCCCCATATGTCTGCCACAAATGCTATGGCACCAACGAGCACCTTAATCAGACATTGTGTGATTTCTAAGGATTTTATATTGTTAATGAGCAATTAGGAAGGGTCTATTTGACTTTTTTATGTTTGTGAAGGATATTTTTTTTTGCCAAATTCTGTAAAATTCCCTAAAAGTACATTGTTCTTTCAGTCTATAGGGTGCGCTATAGAGGTAACTGCCATCATATTGGTCAGATGTGTTCTGGTCTGTTCAATATAGGTTTCATGTTTGAGCTTAATCGGGCAAAGTATGTGCAAGTTAGAGGCTGTCAAATATACCTGACCTCCCAAATTCAATCCAAAATGGCCGACTTCCTGTTTGTTGTAGGGTGGGGCCATTCAATATTTTATGTTGGGTACACTGTGGAGAATCACTGTACCAAGTGTCATTGCTCTCTGCCAAAGTAAGTGTATCCAGGGTCCCATACGGGTCATAAACATGGGGGCGCTATAGAGGCATTCTTTATTTGACCTCTGTAATGTGCCTATGTACATTAAGTATACAATTGTCCGGATCACTGTACCAAAGTGCGATTTCATTTATATTCAGCAGGATTATTGGTGCAATAAAAGTGCATCAAAACATTAATTTGTGAATTATTTATTTGTCATTAATCGTAGAAGTACCAAACCAGTTCTGCATCTTCATGATATGTACCTGTGTGCAACAGTTGAAAAAGATCCAGCAAAGACTTTTGGAGTTATTGTGTTCACAGTTTTGGCCTGTAATTAATTAATTACTTAATTAACAATAATCGTAGAAGTACCCAAATTGATACAGTTTGGTGTCTTTATGTTATGTCCCTGTGTGCAAATGTTGAAACTGATCCGGCAATTAGTTTTTTAGATTATTGCGTTTACAGCTAGGATCTCTAGACGCGGACGTGATTACATAATATTGTCGTTTCACCGATATTATAATGACTGAATATGGTGAATGATGAAAGCTGAGAACCGATTGGAGTAGACCCAGTACCTGGTTAAGATGTTTAGCCATATGTATAAAGGCTTTATAAAAGTATTACTCACTATTTACTGTTCCCTTGGAGACTAGAACAATGGTTGAACTGATTGGTGTTGTTATGTGATTTGCTTCTTGATAATACCTGGAACAGTTTCCTGCAGATCTTATTGCACATACAGGCAACATATGAGTCAATTTCTGATCTGAAACATGAGCTCAAACTCAAACTGCACAACAAACTATGACTGTGAGAACCACAGTCAGAAGGAACAGTCATTTACAATACCTTCATTTTTATCTAGCTCACTGTAAAACAAACAAACATAGAGCATATGATTCTCTACACTTGACCCATATTTCTAATGCCATTGGGTATTCTGTCAGGAGCAGTGGATGAGCTTTGTGAAGTGCCCAAGGACCTTTCTCTAGATTATGAAACGGGTTAGGACCTAGGTGGAGGCTTATATTATTTAGTATGTTTAGGTTGATGGAGGGAACTGTAGAATCGGTTATTTTTCATTTCCTTCTGGCAACGAGGTTAACTGTAAATCTTTCCCAAATCTCACCTTAACCCAGTATCATCAGAGCGCTCAGACAGAGCACACGCTCCTCCTGTTTTTTGATTTGGTGCTCATTGGCATTTCCCCGGAAGCCGTGCCAGTCCTTTGATGGTGGAGCTCTGGGGATTACTCATCATCATCATCACTGAACATTAGCTACTGCGTGATGCACTGCCAGATTGGACCTTCCTTCTCTCTAATGGCCGCGTCAGATTTATGCCTCGGTGAAGCAGATGGGAATGAACACTGCATTAAGATAAAAAGAGCATTAGTTGCTGCTTTAAGTGGCATAAACTAATGTAAAGCATTTATTTCAGTTAATATTATCAGGGCTGACTCTCAAAGGGCCGTTCTCATCTCCCACTCTATCATCAAAGCTTAGTAATAACCTCCTTGTCTTATTGGATGGAGTTTCTTTGACAGCCAAGGTTGTAGGTTTAATAAGCTATATCTCTGACATTGACTACCCATGTTATGATGAAAATTATGAAACCACATTATCTATATTTGAATATCAAATTCTTATCAGTACCAGCCAGTTTGTTTTATAGGTTTGTGAAACTGATCTCAACACGTATTATTACTTTTTCTGTCCACACCAAAATCTAATTTCTTATCTTTTTTCCTTTCCTTCCTACAGGGCGGAAAATACGGTAATTGAAATATTCATACAGAAGTAACAGAACTGTAGGGTAAATGCAGAAGGGGGACTTTACCGATCAATTAACATCAATATAGAACAACAGTGGTCATACTTGAGTAATCCATACAACAAGAGCAAAGGCAGTCCTTTTAATCATCGGGTTAATTCAATGTGAATGGTGTGTAGGTCAACGCTGCAGGGTGGAGCTGTCCATGGTGCTTAACACAAACGCCAGTCGCTTTTAGTCAAAGAACAGATGAAATATGGGACTATAGAAAAAAGTAAAAAGAAATAAACACCCCAACTAGGATATAGGCGGCATTATAAGATATTTATACCAATGTCTGACTTGATTTAGAGTGCACCAATCGTGGCCTTGCCTTCAGCGTTGTTACTGATGAAGCTCCTAACAAGGGATGGTATATCAATCTGTCCAAAATGTCACTGTGTAGGTGCATTAGAGCCAGATGTGTCAACCACTTTTGGCTCATGGTCTAGGATTCAGTCGTCTGAGGGCTGAAAATGACCTCTATGATGAAGCCGCTGACACAGGCAGGCAGAAACAAAGTTCAACAAAATACAAAGTAAAAAAAAAAAAAAAACTGCTGTCTGGTTTGTGGATGTAATGATGAAATCAATCCAGCGAGCTCTGTGACTGTGGTGAAGTTTTTCTCTTTAGTTAGGTCACCCAGTAAAGTTAGACTGATGTGTACTTCATCCTTTAGTGCAGACCGGTTATTGTTTGCGGCACCAATGAGAATGGATTCTCTTTGGGCAGCCACTTTCATCCCGACTTGATCAAATCTTTGCTTAAGCTCTGTTTCAATCAAATCCATTGCTTGAAATAAAGTGACACCGGCACAGTGCTTCTCCGAAGGCCTCTGGGTTTGTGGTGTCGTGGAGTGCAGGAGTTTTGCTCAATCTGGAGGGAGTGGGCATAAGCAGATTGTTGCATGTTACAGAGGCCTTAATGTTGTCCATGAGCTGTTTAAAAGATTAATCTCCCCTAAGTGTCTGCATACGATGTTGAACCACTGTGACACACTCAAGAGCTGCACGTACAGAAATTGTTTTAGTCTGCAGACTTCGGGCCACGGATTCACAAGGCCTAATAAGTCCTTGCTTGTTTGCATAGTTCTGAGATCTTGGCTCAATCCTCAGCCCTGACTGCCCTGTCCTTTACCAGTGTCTTCAGAGTCTGTAGGAGCGTTGAATAGGCGGTGATGAATCTCGGACTAGCAGTGGCACTTATGCACCATTGTGTTGGACAACGTCTCAGTAAGTTGCACATCACATCTTCAGAGCCAAAAAGAGACTTATTATTATATTTTTAAATGTAGAAATAAATCCTTGATGCATGTAAACAGTGTGTCTGAAGACGAGTTGCTGGCATTATAAAATCCAAGAAACCTGTGGCCTCAAATCTGAATCGATGAACTGCAAACAACATGAGAACTGTTCTGTTGTGCTTATGTGCTGTGAGTCCTAAAAGAGAACAATGGGTCGAACAATTTCTCGTTGAAAGGCATGAGCAAACATTCCAAGGATTTTGTTCTGGATCGTATCCGACATTCAATTGTCTCCATTCTTGTTCTTTGGGGAGCGCATGAGTCCGCTCCAGCATAAACGGCTGTAGTACTTGCTTGATTGAGCGGAAAAAAGTTCTGATAGATGCTAGTCTGAGTGTAAGTCGGATAACTCATGTTGAACAATTTTTTCTCAAGCTTTCCTCCGATTACAAAACCCTTCTGTTATGAATGAGCTGGTGTGATGGTGTGCATTAATCCAGTCTCTGCAGCATTGGCACAGGTAAAGCAAATTACACAGACTGTTGTATGTAATGCAGCCATTTCATTTTCATTTGAAACCTTCCATGTTCAAATGAGCATCCTGTTCCCTGCAGAAGAGTTCAGTTCTGTAACATCCCCTGCTACCACACAAAGCAGGGATACTTTGTGTGGCAGCTCTGTGATGCTAGCTGGGCTAGCCTCCGAGCTTTCATGGATTCCGACCACTAAAATTGTGGGTTCAGTCGCCGTGTGAATATAATTGTTGCTGGTGTCCGTTGCTTGAGCATTTCTTTCCTTGTTAACTGCAATACTAGGCCTATTTGGAATATGCCTCTTTTTCTTATTGTTTGCCATTGTTAAAAATCTTTACTTTCCCCTTGCACTTCCTGACCTCTAAAGTGGGTGGGTCCACAAAGTGAATTATTATTATAATTTTAAATATATAGGCTCAATATATATAGCTCATATATTTAATCACACTCCCAAGCACAATATCCATTTTTTTAAGTTTGTGTTTTTTTTGTTTACAGCCCCCAGCAGAGAGTGCTGATGCTATGTTAGAGGGTGCTGCAGCTCACATAGCACCCCCCCTCCCCGCACCTTATTTACACCTCAGATGTGTGAATGTTGGTAAAAGCACTTATAGTCAGGCATACTTTCTTTTGTAAAGTATAGGCCACACTGCATTGCATGAAATGGGTAGATCAAAATACACTGTATGTGCGCCGGTTGTGAGGTGAGATTGTTTAAAGATTATAAAATCAAATAACTTTTGGCGTGTATGCAACCTATATATACTGTTTAAAGGTAAAGTTAGGATCCTCAAGATGCATGAACACACCTCCAGCACTTTCTCATCAGTGTGCTGTGCTGGTGATTGCATTTACTAATCCAAGCACTGACCCTTAGAGACAGAGCCACCAGACAGACACACACACTTAAGTTCTGCTCTTATTCTGGGATTCCATGTGCAGAAAAATGATCAGCCTGTTTTCGAGACATATTGGCAGTGGAGCTTGGACAGGTCGATAAGTGATTTCTGGAACCGTGAAGGAGTCCAGACTGAATTGTCTGTTTGTTTCTGTTTGTCTGCAGGTTGCCTTCATAGCCAGGTTCAGTCGGATCTTTTCTGCAGGAGCTTTTTGTTTTCTTGTACTTTGCTTTCCAAATCTAATTCTGATATTTCTGCGTGCACCGAATTAACTTTGCTTATTGTAACCTCCCGCTTTGATTTATTGAGCCCATTTCCCATTTCTAGGCTGACTTATTTTGTGCACCATCAGATCTCTTCTGTTTTTAGGGAGGCCAGAAGTTTTGTAATAAACAAGTAAATCTAGGCCAAACTTTTAACTTAACGTTCTACTTTATTTCAGGAATGAGTCTTTGTTAAAAAGTTTAAACCCCCCCACCATCAAGTTCTTGGTGTACTCAGGCTATAGACCAAGAGTTATCTTATACCTTTGATCCCCAACTGTGTAATTGTACAGATTACACATACAGAAAATTTATAAGAATCATTTATCATGCTTTGTCAGAGTCTACCTTGGACAGGAAGTAACTCATGTTAATGTTTTGAATTGATCTGCAGAATTGGCAGAACATACAACCCTCTGTGGTGCTGTGAAAAGGGACAGATAAGGAGGTTCAACATGAACCACAGGAGCAGGCAAAAAACATATTGAAGATCTTCTTCAGTATGTACTGGATGTGGCACCATGTGGCTTCACATCAGTCTGGCCAACCAGACACTTTCAATTTTATATTCTTCAGTCTGGGAAAGCTCCCATAAACCACCACTTCTGGAAAATGAACATGGGACCATACCGATCAGAGCTAAAATCTGCAGTGGGGTCGTGAAGTCAGAAAAGTTTTAGCAAGATGGCAGACACTAATGCGGAGCTAGTTGAGTTCTTTATTGCACGCCATCTCGTTTCTTCAAAACGGCATTAGGGATGCTTGCCGTGCTTCCATATTTACAATGTGTTATGATGACTGCTATGCCTCGGAGTTAGACCTGTGTCGTTGTTTGTGAAGTCCAGCCTGAATGATCATATCGATGTGAGCCAATGTAAACATATAAGTGTTCGCTTTATATCCGTGCAGTCAACTAGGGTTATGCAGCACAGTAATGTGGTTATACGTGTGATTGGGATTGATTACTTTCTTACATTACAGCTCTCTAACTTTTTGGTAAGTGACTGTATTGAAATGAGCAGCACATGCATTAAATGAACAAAGCAGCGTACATACAACGACAATAATATCATCAGATAAAGGCATTCCAGTCCATTAGCACACATTACAGTACTTCTGCTTAAGATGTGATGTTATGAAATGGTTTTAATACAGTCCAGTTAATAATTATGAAGTAATGCTTTCCTAAAACAGCAGACAAGGTTAGAACATGCATGATGTAAAAGTAATGTTTAACACTGGTTTTCTAGGTGCTTGGGAGAGGTACAGTATAGTCTTTTTAATGCTCTGGTGTCATACATGTGTTGGAGACTCAATCTGACTGAATATCCCTTTGTTGCTTTTTCACCAGTAGTGTCCCGTTACAGGCGTCCAACGTAGCAACAATATTCCAAAAAATCTTGATGATGGCTTCTTTTTTTCTTTTTGGCCATCCCGTTGTTCAGAAATAAATATAGAAACAAGGATTATTCTCATGTTTTGAGGCAAAAACTATGACTACGATGTGTTTGGTATCACGCGGCTTGTGTTACATCTTTTTTGGCGCTCCTCTGATGCTGTATCTGTTAGTCCAGCCCATGGGAGCATTTCCATACTAACTTTTGCCCTATAAAAGAGAAAATGTAATGTGTGACTGGCTAGACTTGCTTTACATACATGCTCAAGAGAGTGGAGAACAGATGCCAAAAGTTCTGTATCTTTCTGCTCGGATACACCACGCCTTTCGCCTTGTTGTTCCTTTTGCCCTATGCTTTTGCCCTATGATTTTGCCCTATGATTTTGCCCTATACTTTTGCCCTATGCTTTTGCCCTATACTTTTGCCCTTTGCGTTTGCCCTATGCTTTTGCCTTATGCGTTTGCCCTATACTTTTGCTTATTCACCTCTCGCATATTGCCAGAAATGCCTTTGCACCGTACTATTTGCCTCTATCGCGCCGCAGGACCTCCAGACGTGTGTCAAGTCAGAGTCACATAGACTTTACAATCACTCACTCCCTTTGCTCTGCTCGTGTCCAGTGTGAATGCAGCATAGGAGTTGCCTGTCTGTTAGGAATGTCTAACCACAGCAAGAACTTGGTTTGCATTGTTTTTGGTGCATAATAGATTCAGGCACAACTGCCCTTTGCCTTTTAGGAACATCTTTGAACCAGATGAACTATAAACTATTCACATACCTTTACCCCGATAACCTTTAAATTACCATCACAAAGACAACTGATTACAGTTATTACCATAAACTCCTGGAAATCAAGTTTGCTGATTTAATGGTCTGTAGTGAAACAATAGATATGTTTTATGTCCAGAGCTGGAGGGTTAACTCTGAGCAATGGCTGGTTTGATTAGACATGAGTATACAACGGTAGTGTCAGAATGTCAGTGAGGTGAGGAGAGGTGATGCTTTGCTGTGGTCCTGTAGGCGTTGTGCCATATGTCAGAACAGAAGCAGAGGTGCTGAAGGCACTGTTGTGGCACATGGAGCTGCGCTGTACTGAGAGAGCCACTGACACTTTCTTTTGGAGATGTTCATGTAAAGACCTAGTGCTCACTGACCCCAAATTTTGGGGCAGCAGTGTTGGCCAGGTTGCCATTGTAAATGAGAAATGGTTCTCAATTGGCTTACCTGGTTAAATAAAGTATAAATAAAAAAATAAAAAAAATCAACCTCTTTTTAACTGCTGTGCATCTGTGATTTGTGTTTTTAACATCAATAAATGTAAATGTAATTAAATTGTTATCATATGAGTGCATTTATTTCTGTGTGAGAGCCCTCTCCTATCAATAAGGAGGTTGTGGGTTCCCTCTGAATACTCATGTATGAAAAGTGAATGATTTTCTCTGTGTCAGTCTTGCCTCTGGCTATGGCCTAGGGCCAATACATTCTAGGATAGGCACTTCTAGACACTTGCTACCTCTAGCATAAATAAGTGATACTCATATAGTTTTATAAATGCATAACATAATTGAAAATTGAGATGATTTGATTGTACAAGTTGATGTTGGCTGTATTAATGTTATTGGGTGTGTTTGAAGCAGTCCCATTCCAGCAGAAGACCTCATCTCACACTCATAGATGGAATGAGAGATCGATTTGGGCATTCTCACAGCTCAATATTGCTCAAAAACACGATTGATTATTCATCTGCATTAGCATCTCTAGTCGATTGCTACAGCACTGCATACATCTGTGTGTGCAGTTCTCACTGTTTGATCGATGGGTGCATGTAGCGGTCTCCCAGGGCGTCTCTAATGCTCACTAAATAAGTGCTGTCGGCAGAGCTACAGTACATATTGAGAGCTGGGGAAGGCAAACAAGCTTCCACATCCAAGGGCCTCCCAACGATCAACCATTGAACCACAGTCAAGTAAAAGTCAATGGTTAGACCTTTTAATAGTCAACCCATATATTCACAATACATACCTCAAAAATGCACTGAAACCTAATGAATGGTGGAGTATTGGAAAATATTAGTAAATAACTCAAGCATTTCACCATTGCAATTACGTAAAAGTAGTTACTAAACTAAGCAAATCGCTTTATAAAGTTTTCTTGCAACAAACAAACAAACAAAACATCAATGATATTATCCAAAAAGGGAAAATATGGTGTAGATAATAGAGACATAAAATACATTACATTAAAGAGTATAAAAATATTGTGTGAATATAGTGATTTAGCTTTTTTTGTGTATGAGTGTGTGTGGTGTGTGTAATGGAGCGGGAGAAAAAGAAGCTAATGAATTATTGCTAATAATTATTGCTACCATCAACATTCAGTCATCATCACATTGATTACATACATCACACCAACAGATATCACGCATCATTACTCATTACTGATTACTTATATAGTGTGTCCCCCACCCACCCATTCCATTACCTCCCCTCCCTTACACCTCTTTTTTTTTTTATTTATTTTTTATTATTTTGAGTGTGTATATGTGGTGCCAATCTGTCCCCAGACTAGCAAAGCTGGTTCCCCATCCATATGGAGCAAACATCAGACCCGGTAGGGAGAGGGTCTGCCCCATTAGAGGATACCACCACTAAGTTGAATTGTTCTTATTATTTTTATTTATTTCTTTATTAGAGAAGAGGAAGTCTTCTCTTGTCTCTTGTCTTTACCTGAGACAAGGGTAGCAGGTAAAACACAATACTTACAACACAATCATTTTTAATAATACAGTGATAATAATGGCGGCGATGACAATGACAAATGACAAATACAACGCATTTGTTTTTAGGGGAGGGGAGAGAAGATGAGCCCTATCTGTTAAAGGAGGGGGTTGTATTTATATTTATATATATTTATTATAATCAAGAAATTATTGAAATAACAGGAACATTAGAGGGATTGGTTTAGTTCATTTATAGGTGGTGTATGATAGCTATCCAGACTGAGGGGGGTATTCAGTGGGTGTGAGTGATTGTTCCACAGAGATTATTAGATGATTATTTTTGGACTTCCAGTTAATAAGTATGCTTTTCTTGGCAATAGTTAGGGCTACCAGAAGTATTTTGGTGCTTGCAACAACATCTTAAGCCTGAATGATATAGGGGCAGCTCCATGACAGACCAGAGCTTCACCACTCATGGAACAGGGGGCTCTGCTTCTTCTGAATGACAGACTCCCTTCTCTCTTTCTCTAAGGCCTCAGACACACTGCATGCATTGCAGATGCCAAGTGTGTCTGTGGCAAATCAGCTCCATACCTAAGGTAAGGAGCTATGAGCCTGGTGGGTGCCACTCTGGACAATGGGCCCAATACCCACAAAGATGAAACACACTGACAGCCATTTACTGCCCATTATATCATTTTTAGTAGGGCTTTTAATTGATAAAACAATTAAAATAATAATAAAATAAATAATTAATTGGACTGCTGCCTCCGTGACCTGGCCCCGGATAAGCGGAAGAAGATGGATGGAATAATAGTAAATCTTCAATAACGATTCATTTCTTTTGCTCGTGGGGCTAGGTTGAATATTACATATTGTCTTTTGTCTTCTTTGTAAACCTAATTACACCTTTCTGAAGAAATTGAACAATAGCCTATTTAGAACAGGACATGTATGTTATTATTAATGAAGAATGTCCCAAACCCCATTTTGTAAAAGCTATAATGCTCTCTTTTAGACTCAGAAAAAAGCAGGAAGCTACCAGCCCTTGTAGCCTCCCATGCACATTACTGCTAAACTCAGAAGATAACAAGACTTGTGTTGGTTTTGTGTCTGTTTGGAGATGAGCTGTTTCAGACAGAGGGAGAGTGAGCCCCAATCACGGAGAGCACATGGGTGGACCTTTGAAGTTCTCTCGCCCGATGCCCCTCGTTCTTCGCTCGTTGAGAGGAGCTTCTTAAGCCTCATGGAGCTTGTGTGCAAAGAGAAGAGTTTCAATTTGAAGAAAAAAAAAGGCAAATAGTAAAACACTATTTTTAATTAATTAATTAAATATGCATACTCCGCTGTCCACTCAGAAAGGATAAAATACCCTTAATCTTGTTTGTGAAAGAACAGAGTACATATATAGTATATGGTGCAGATATATCATGAGCATTAATCCTGCTTTGACATTTATTTTCATCTGTTTGTTGTGCCAAATCAAAATTGAAATCATCCTATCAATAAGATCATTCAATAAAACTATACAGACCGTGCACTCTATTATATGCATTATTGTGAATTATGACCAGTATCGCTGAGATAATCATCCTTCCTGCAGAAGTCTATATTTGACAGATCAGACTTTTTCAATGTTGTCAGTTGAGAGCTGCAGTTTTTATGTCCTCGGGGAGAGGAGCTTATTAAAGAAAGTGCAGAGCTTTTATCAAACATGATGAGGAGAGAGGAGAACTTTTACTGTCGTTTTTAATGGAAAGCTTCCATTATGACACCTGCTGTAGAATTATTGTTTGAAGAATGTTTGGAGACTGACAATTATTTCTGCTGCTCCGATTGATCTTTCACTTGATGTACAATTATTTTTTCTTAGTTATTGTTATTATTTTTGTATGTAGTAACAAAACTTATTAAATAAGGATTACTTAAGGGTACTACCATTAAGATCATTTAAAGCGTTTCAACCCCCCATCAAAATATGCATTTTGAAGATGCGAATAGAAAATACGCTAGATGGAAACGCTCCAAATTCGAATAAACTCTCGTTTTTCGAATGAAAGTTTATACGCTCGGCTCGCTTGAGGTGGATTTTGAAGTGTATCGAATCGAGCTGGGTTTAATGTGGAGGGAAAAAACGTCTCAAGATGCAAATAATATGGAAACACTGTCTTTTCAAAATTGTGTTTTAGTGAATTTTCTTACTTATTGGCAGCTAGTAATTCTATCGGCGAAAATACGATATTATGGAATCACGTCGGTGTGCATCCGTGCCCTCGTACGCAGATCCTACATGTGAACGCGATAACTCTTACAAATAAAAAAATATATAAAACTTACACACGGGTACAAATCATAAAAATGCCGAAATGGATTGATTTTGGTACTTCTACGATGATTATTAATTAAGTAATGCATTAATTAATAACCTAAACTGTGAATGCTTTAACTCTTTAATAAGTCTTTGCCGGATCTTTTTCAACTTTTTTTTTCTAGACAGTTACATATTATGAAGATGCTGAACTGGATTGTTTGGTACTTCTACTATTATTTAAGTACTTCAGGGCTGAAGCACTTTGAGTCATTAATCCTGCTGAACATAAACAAAATTGCATGAATTTTGGCACAGTGATCCGGGCAATTGTATGGTTAATGTACATATGCAAATGACAGACAGAGGTCAAGTAAAGAATGCCTCAATAGCACTTTACTCCAGTGTCACACTAGTGTGTGTTTCTTAAGGCATTCTTTTTTTCTTCTGGGACATACAGTAATAAACATCACTAAATGGTTTTGATGTGGGAGATTAGTGTCTTGAGCATTTGAACGTATGTAGTGTAGGGGGAAATGTTTGAGGTTACGTTAGAATGTATTAGCTTAAGTTGTTAAGATAGAAATAAACGGGGCACCACTGGGAATATATCACCAGAAAATGATAAAGCTAAACAATTCATAATCTGAAGGGTTATGTTCAATGGAGATTAAGGGACCCATTCATAGGAAAACACCTGAAACCTAGTTAAATTTAATCAAATAAAAGTTTTATTGATTTA